>WAAE01016093.1:174428-262572 GCA_013400495.1 Nicator chloris
TTCATCTCCTTGGATGACCCACTCTGTATTCCCCTCCCACCTCTGCTCAGAAATCCCTTGTCCCACACAATCAGTGTGTTTGCCTCCCTATCACATGAGAAATGCTCTGGGTGTAGGAAATCCACGCTGCATTCTCATTATTCCAGGGCCAAACCACATTCCAGGCTGCCAACCTGCCCTGGGAAGGAGGAATCCTCCTTCCTTCCTGAAGCCCTGGGCTGCACAAACTCCAGACAAACTTCAGGGCAAACCTTCTCTTCTCAGCGCATCTGCAGAGGCATCTGGCTTGGTCAGAACTAGGGAGTTTGAAGGAGTTAAAAGTCCCAGATCGGTCCCAAAGCCAATTTTCAAGTCCCTGCGAAAATAAATATAAAACATGAAAGCATCAGAATTTCTCAACAATGTGGGTGTTGGATTTTTTCCTCTTAAATAACTGTAAAATGATGCCTTGTCCCCATATCACACTCTTGGATCTGGTTAAACTCCATTTCCCTCTTGCTTCCTCACACACCCACATATTCATATACACAAAGCCCAGCCCGAGCCAACGGCCTGCAACTGAAAATTTCAGCCTGGACTGTTCCATGTTGGCAAGGATTTAGCAGTGGAAAAGAGAATCTTTTAATGGGAAATGTTTGGCAGCCTGAATTGCAGGCACCACTGCCAGCTCCACCAATAATTATAGCTTAGTTTAACCATCATCTGTGTGCTAAAGAATATATTTAATGACAAGAGCCTTTGCCAGTGATATTCCACTTCCAACAGACTAGGAGACAGCCATGGGATGCAGGAATGACCTTGCACTGCCTCTTTGCTTCCAGACCTTCTGCCTGAGCCACAGAGAGCTGCTCCATTGGGTATTTTAGACAAGCCTCAAGGATGTTTTTGTTCCTTTCCATCTCTAACCTGCCCAAGGCGGAGGGAGAACTTCTTATCTTTATATATAAAGTGATGCTTGTGTTCCCCATGGACAACCAGCAAGAAAGTCTCTTGAATCTTCATGAAGTCTGCAATGGATTCAGAGAAGGTGAACAACACAGTCTCTCTCTGCTCCACACCTTTCCAGGAGCCAGGCAGCTTCAGACACAAAAAATTTCCTGTGTGTACACAAATTCCATCAGCTCCATCCAAACTTTGGTGCTTTCTGCACAGGACAACCATTCTCCCACTGGAAGGCTCTGGCTGAGAGCTGAACCTGTCCCTGCCTGGCTCCTCACCGCTTTTCCAGCTGCCAGGTGTCTCCTGATTCATGGAGCACCAGACACTGGAAGCCAGCTCTGCTAATTCTGATGTCCTGGCCCGAGTGGGTCTCCACCAGGCACCTCAGCAACCTCAGCCTGAAGACCACAGTGCACAGAGCCATGTGAGGCACTGAAGGCAGACTGGAGCTCTCACCATCCAGAGGAACCTGAATGAGGCAGTTGTAGATTAGATATTGGGAAGGAAAATCTTCCCTTTGAGGGTGGGGAGGCCCTGGCACAGGTTGCCCAGAGAAGCTGTGGCTGCCCCAACCCTGGAAGTGTTCCAGGCCGGGTTGGACAGAGCTTGGAGCCACCTGGGCTAGTGGAAGGTGTCCCTGCCCATGGCAGGGGGTGGAAAGGGATGAGCTTTAAGGATTTAAGCCTTCCAACTCATTCTGGGATTCTATGAACCTCAGAGGAAAATGCCAAATAGTGAATATCTCCAAAGAATTAAATCCTCCCAAACCTCTGTCCCTGCCCCAGCACCTTCCATTTGTTCTGGGCTCCAACCCTGCAACCATTTTATTGGTCTCCACTGGCCTTGCTCCAGTTTGGCAGCATCTTTTGTACTGGGGTCCCCAAACTGCCCACAGTACTCCAGATGTGTCCTCACACTGTTGAAGAAATATCCCTTCTCTTGACCTGCTGGCCATGGCAACATCCTGGGACCAACAGCTTTTGTGCCTTAAAAAGTAAAACATGGCTAAGGGCCAGACCTGTATGTGAGGCCACCAGCCTCCAGGCAAGCCTAGAATACAACTCTGTCCTGCTCAAGTTCCTAATTTTACCACTACATCACTGTTAAAAACATACAAAAAACAAACAACCAAAGTCTTTGATGACTGTAAAAACATTCATAACTAACTCACATTCAGAACGTAGTGAGTAGGGAATACTATGCTTTGAAAATCTTTATTTTTTGAGATGAAAAAATAGGTCCTCTATGCCTTCCCTGGTTAGAAACCAGCCAGGCAACAAAAAAGTTCTACCATGGTTAAAAATTCCCTATTCAAAATGGAGCTTTTCCTTTCAAAAGTTTCCTTTTCTCACTTGAATTTGGCTTTTCCCTCGAGGCGCAAGGATTCATATTCTTTCCAAAGGGTATTTATGCTGGGATTTAATCCTGTCCCTTGCCATTTCAGTGGCTCTTAGAATTTAGACTAACACTCAGCACCCTGCCCTCCCAGCTCCAGGATGGCCCTGGAACAAGGGAACGTGTTATGAGATGTCTGAAATCAAGTTATTATCTCTCCCATGAATTGAAACCTTCTCAGAGACAATGTTTTACAGATAAACCTTATTTCTAGGTTTCAGCTAATATTCTAATGCTATTTTAAACCCAAACATTCTTAATTCTCCCTTTTCTTGTAGACATTAGCAACTCCTTTGTCCCTAATTCCACTTTAATAGCACTCTTGTTTTAGAATTTCCATGGGGTTTAAATATTGTCTGTAGCGCTTTAAGCCAATCTCCAACACTTGCCAAAGTTTTACAGTTCCTGGCAAACCTCCTGGGAATCTTGTAGAGTCAGAAAGCAGGGTGTGATTCTGTCTCCCTCACCCTCCCCATCCATCCCAGCTGCACATGGGTGTCCCACTGTGGACAAACAGGGGAGTTTGTGGCACCAATTACACAGGGGGTTTTGGCCAATGCTGCCATCGGTGTGATTTGGGCACAAATTGGCCAAGCCAAACTGCAACCACTTGTCCTGTGCATTTGGACCTGGATGCCTCTGGAATTGCCCAGCTCAGGAGCTGGCAAAGGCAGCTCAGCAGGGAGGTACAAGCAGAGCTTCTCTGCCCGTGTGCAGGTGCAGGGGACTGAGGGGTGGAGCCCTCTTTGAGGAGCACTGGGAAGACAGGACCAGGATGTGGGAGGGCAAAGGAGATGTCCAAACCATAGAATCATTTGGGTTGGAAAAGACCTCCAGGATCAGAGTCCAACTATTCCCCCAGCACTGCCGAGGCCCCACTGGCCCGTGTCCCCAAGTGCCACATCCACACAGCTTTCCAGTCCCTCAGGGATGGGGACTCCACCATGGCCCTGGACAATGTTCCCCGGGAAAAGTCATGGGATGCCCAGGAGAGCTCAGCATATGGAGACAGCATTTCTTTCCTTCTTCCTGAGTATTTTTCCCTGCCTGTGGACCTGCAGGAGACACCTCTGCAAGGACCCAGAGGTGCCCTTTGATGCTCAGGTGAAGCCGCTGTCGCTGTAACTCAATTTCTTCATCTGTCATTAAGAGCCTCTAAAAGGTTCCAACCCCTCTCCCACCGTTTTGGTACCTGGTGATGTATCAGAGGTGTCAGAGCAGGACAAGACCCTCTGGAGCCTCCTGAGCCTGTAATGCAGGCTCCTTGTCACCCTGGTCCCATTCTGCATGGTGCTGTGATATGTAAATCAAATAAAAGCGGCCCTGGTTTTCAGGAGCACTTGAAATTTAGTGTCTCAGGAGCATTGCATTTAGGCTTAATAAAAGTTATGATATGTTGATTAAATACCAGCTGAGGGCTGAAAGAGCACTTCGTGAGCTTTAGAGGGTTGCAGGCAATAAATTGAGTTGCCACCTAATTATTCTGGCTGACTGGGCTCTCCACAATGGATGACAAGGCGTATTTGTCACAACACTGAGGGAGAAGGGCACTGGCCCTTTTAAACTTTAAATTTTTGCGACCTGGGCTCAGTCCTACTTCTGCCCAGGCCATAAAGCACAGAGAACTGCCTGCTCTGCCAGGTGCCCAGCATATGCACTGCAGAGCCACCACATCTTGCATGAGTTCCGTGGGAGATTTATTCAGCCCATGAATTTCCCACCCTGAACCAAAAACAGGACAAATTTTGTCTGTAACAGGACAAATTCAAGCCTTGTGTATGATGGAGACAAGCAAGATGTGTGTACCACCCACCAGCTTCCTGAGAGGGGACAATAAACCTTCTCCCCTGCAGAGAACAGGTGGAGCAAACCTCTCCCAAAGCCCTAGCTCAGGGGTGGGCAAGGATGAGCATCCCCACACACTGACATTACACCCTTAACACAACCAGGAGCTCTCCTGGGAACAGGGAAGTTCTGTGAAAGGAAAAGCCCATAAGCAATCTGGATTATCAAAACAGCTTTCTGTGATCACTCACAATCCAAATGCATCTGCCTCAGACCCTGGGGAGAACATTTCTTTGTGGGAAGGACCATGTTCAGCAGGGATAGGAAAACATTCTGGAATAAAAGTTTAGGACACTGGAAACAGGTCCAAGGTGCAACTCAGAATCTCCCTTGCCCTTGGCAAGTAATTTATTCTTCAGAGTCCAAACTTTCACCAATAAACCTGTTTCTATTCCTTAATATATTCTCAGGATATCATTCCTGTGTATATTCAGTGTTAGAGTTGGAGCTTTTCTGCATGTGCAGCCCCTGGGACAACACAGACCCAACCTGTTATCCCTGCCATCGGGAAAACAATTTGTCCTGGGCATGCAAGATGATAGAAAGAGCTCCTTAAAGAGGCATACAAAGAGTTGGTTCATCCTCAATGAACCAATCCTTTCTTTATTTGGATACAGCTGTAATCCGCTCGTTCCATGTAAGAAATCTGCTGCACACTGGTGAGTGCCAACATCAGCTCTCAAAGTACTCGACAGTTTTTGCCTCTCCGAGGGGAATGTGCCTGCAGGCACATGGATCCAGCCTCCTTCTCACACAAAGCAACCCATTAATGCTCAGGAAGAGAGGACTGAGTATCCTGCTTGGGAAGCGTTTGGGACCAGCCCAGGCCAATGAACCAACAGTTACAATGGGTCTTCTTCCCATCTCGTTTATTCAGGGCTGGGAGCAGTGGGAGGGAAGAAGGGAATTGCTTTGGGTTTTTAACACCTTGTAATAACTTCTACATTCCATGTGTCATTTCCAGGTTCAGGTAAGTGGGAGTCTTTATCCATCCACTGCCAAATCATTCAATCCCTAAAATGCCAAATGAAAACAATGCTGCAAAATACCACCCTGGAATCACACATAACATTATCCTGGATTTTCAAGTGCACTCTAGCAAGGGTGAAAAGTGTAAGGTGATCCAGAGCTGGGTGTCAAGCTCTGCCACAATAGAATTCAAAATAATTGTGCTGTTGTTTGACAGGCAGTAAAATTCATGGTGGTCTATTAAATCAATGGCAATGTAATGTGGAACACTGCAGATTAAAAAGAAAAAAAAGGCAGAGTTCACAAAGGGAGGCCATTGGAAAGGATCCCTTTGGAGCTTCTAATAGGGTTGATTTGTGGCAGGAAAGGCTGATACATGCAAGACAGAATAGAGAGAAGGGAAAATAAGACTGGGAGAGAGAAGCAGAAAGAGAAAAAGCAAAATAAGTGTAAAAGAGGAGATGAGTGAGGGGAAAATGGGAATGAAATAATTATAAAGAAAGTACTAACAAGTTGTTATCATACCTAGACGCCTCATTCTTAGCACCTTTCACTCCTTGTGCCTGTTTTGCCACAGCCAAGGGTTCCTTCTGCCAGCTCCTGGGTACAATCTGCTCCAGCTGCCAGGAAGAGACCGATGGATTAAGGTCAGAAAGTGAAATCTGCTTTTATTATCTCCGACAGAATTCATCCCAAAGGCAGGAAACCCCCTCCAATTCTATAAAAGGAACTTAGAACACTTGTCTCAAAGCCAGGCTGAGGCAGAGTGAGTGTAAAAGTGGTGTTGGAAGACTATGGCTTCCCATGGCTGGATGTATCTTCTCCTGGCTGGAGACAAGTTTCCAATCCAAATAAGCAACTCAGGGTGTTCACACTCTCAGGGCCAGTCAGGCATTACAGCCCCCTTGTGTCAGACCTATTTCAAAGTGCAACAGGGGCATCTTGTACCCAGGAGTTCTGGTGGGTCTAGGATCTGGGAAACCCTTCTGCATCAAATCACAGCGGCTTCATGAGATTTTCCTTCCTGGTTCCAGGGAAGCAGCTGTGCCAAAGGCATTTGTGAAGAGGAGCGTGGGCGTGTGCCTGAATGCATTACCTGGAGTGAGTGGGAGCCAAGCCTGGAGAAGGCTGTGCTGGCCATGAGGATCACAGAGTTTCAACTCCCAAGTGCAGCAGTAGAAGGATTTCCCCTTCCTTCAGAGACTTGGAGACTGTTCCATGGCAGTGGCTGCATGGGAGGGAACCTTTCAGAGAGCCCTTTTGTTGTGAATTAAGAGGCAAACAGTCCTGAGAGATTCAGGAGAGGCTGCTCCAGCAGTTAATTGCTCTCACTGTCAGCATCTTATTTTCCTTGGGAATTTATCACACTTCAGCCCAACCAAGTGCTCCCGTTAGGAGCTCTCTGTTCCAGGAGTTCAGTGGGAAGTGCTGTGCCTATTAGAGCAAAGATGCCTCTAGTACCTGGTGCAGGTGTTGACTTTGAGAAACCACAGTCAAATTACCCCCTAGAGCTTCCTTTTGGTCTCCTGACTCCATCTCATTTGCAGGTGTTTGCTGAACCCACAGCTTTTGATGCATCTATGCCCCGTCATAGTGTGTGTAGACCACATCTGGGTCCTGCTCCCAACAAGGAGCATCCCAGCTCCACTAGTGGAGATAATATCCCTTTTTGCTCCAAATCGCTCTGCCAGGTGTCACAAAACCCTCCATGTCTGGGCACGGCAAAAGGAAGGACACAAAAAATCCCTTCAAATTCAAAAATCCCTTCAAATTCACTGCCTCCTTTTAGAAAGATACCTAAATTATAACCTCCTGGAGCCCATCAGTGGTGCCTAATCTTTCTCGCTATTTGATCTTGCGTTTGATGGCATTGAAAAGTACATTGTTTCCTTTGGGTCATTTTGGATCAATCAATACATTTTACCAATTCATACAGCCTAGATGAATTCTATAAACCTCCTCTTTTTCTCTCCAACCAGAAAGGCCCACAGCAGTAACCCAGTAGGTCCCAGCCTTCCCATTCAAATATTTTCCCTTTCTCTAAATTATGAGACGATTTCACCGAAGGATTTTTAGGGGAGACCTTTTTTCCCCATAGCAATGTTTCCTTTTTGCTAAAAATTCTGTGCAGGAATACAAAGAGTCTTTGAGACACAATTTGGATTAGTCCCACTGGCCTCTACCAGCCCATACTTTGCCAGTATAAGAAAATTGTAAATGTGTTGTATCTTTATTGATAGCAACCATTTTTGTCTTGTCAAGTAAAACTTAGATCCTTTTGGCCTTCCCTTAAGCTCTGCTGAAAGCTGGAACACTTGGTTTAGTGAAGCTTTCAACAGTTCAAAATTTCTTCTAATTCTGCCTCAGAAGAAGCTCCACCCCTGTTGAGGTAAATCCTCAACAAAAAACAACTTCTCAACGTTTTTCCTAATGTATTAAAAATAATTGCTGTTTCATTTTGTCCTTAACCCCTGAAATTCCACTCTCTGTTTCCTTGCGATTTAATTGAACAGCACTAACAAAGTCAGTGGTTTTCCCTCAAAATTCACCAAGTAGCTCCAGAACATCCCATTCCATCATTCCTGCTTAGAACATCCCACTCCATCATTCCCACTTACCCAAGACTCTTCATCTCAAGGGTGTTTTAGTCTCAGAGTTCATCCACTTGACACAAACTGTGCCAGCTCTCACATTTCCCTCGGTCAGAGAGAATCCGGAATCTGATGTCATGAAAGAGCCATTTTTCCAAAGGAATAAACCTCACCATGTGGTAATTATGGCATAATTCAGGAATTAGTGAATTCCACCAAGGTTCCTGAGGGAACACAGCACCATTGCTGGGAGCACTGGGAGAGATGAGGGAGAGGAGATGGAGAGAAACATCCCATTCCTGACACAGCAGAGCCAAGACCAACCAAGGCTTTGGGCCATGTCCCCAGTATAAAAATCGAGCAATAATTATAAATCCCCCTCAGTTTTAATTATCACAGGAAAATACAAATCCTTCCTTTCCCACCACAAAATCACTGAGGTTGGAAGAGACCTCCAAGACCATTGAGTCCAACCTGTGACCAACCCTCCCCACCTCTTGTCACCACCTCAGACCACTGAGTGCCACATCCAGGGATTCCTCGGACACTTCCAGGGCTGGAGGCTCCACCACTCCCTGGGCAGCCCCTTCCAGTGCCTGACAAGGTTTTCCATGCAGAAATTCCTTCTGATGTGGTGCACTAACCTAGGTCACTGTGGCAACCAAGGTTTGTCCCCTTTTCTGGGACAAACAGTCAAGGCAACAAAGATGAAGGAGATTTCTACAGCCTCTCTCGAAGAGTTAAAACCTTGAGCTGAAAGGCACCAGCTGGAGCTGCACAATGGTGTGAGCAAACCCCTCTTTGAACAGGCCTGAGTGTGCTCTCATCTCCAGTCTTGAAATAAAACCAGGTGAAAGGCTGGGAGAGTTGGACGTGTTCTTCCTGGAGAAGAGAAGCTTCAGGATGACCTAATTGTGGCCTTCCAGTGCCTGAAGGAGCCAACAAGAAACATGGAGAGAGAACATTTGCAAGGGAGGGAATGCCAGGACAAGTGGGAATGGCTTCCCACTGCCAGAGGGCAGGGTCAGATGGGATATTGGGAAGGAAATTCTTCCCTGTGAGGGTGGTGAGGCCCTGGCACAGGTTGCCCAGAGGAGCTGTGGCTGCTCCTGGGCCCCTGGAAGTGCCCAAGACCAGGTTGGACAGGGCTTGGAGCAACCTGGGATAATGGAAGGTGTCCCTGCCCATGGCAGGGGTGGAATGGGAGAGTCTTAAGAGCCCTTCCAACCCAAACCATTAATTCTATGACCCATTATACTTTCAGCACAGGACTTCCAAAGAAACACAGCTTAATTTTGTTTGTCACATCCCATGATTTCAAAGCAAATTTGGTTTGCAAGACTTCCTTTTAGACTTCTGCTGAAAGCAACCACCATGCTTCAAATCTGTATGGCCCTTTTAGTGAATTCCTTACAGATGAACCTTAAATCCTTCCAAAATTATAATTAACTTACCTGTGGGGACACATCCAAGAGGTCTCAACACAGAAGATGCTTTGTCCTTCCACAAACTTCCTGCTCACAGGTTCAAAAAAATCAGAATTCCTATCAAATCCACACTCTGCTTCTGCCCAAGGGCTCTCAGGATCTGATGGTTCATTCAGTTATGAATTCACTCTTCACCTCTTATTTCTTCTCACTCTGAAGGACAAAGCTCAAAGTTGTTCAAGTGAGTTTCCTTGTTTTTGCAGATGTGTTAGACTTTTAATACAAAAATTTATGTAAGACTCAACGTTACTCCCAAATAGACATATTTGGAATAAATACACTTGAAATGCATTATCTGACTGCTGCTATTTCCTTTGACCACCAATGAAAATGGAAATCTGGAGTTTCCAACTTGTCAAAAAAAAATCTAGAAGCAGTTCAAGAAAGGATTTTTTTCTTCTGCAATTGTTCAATCAGGACATCATGGACAAGGAAATACAGCTGGGTAGAAAAAATACGTCAAATATTTTTAGGAGTAATAAATAGATGTAGAATGAGGATTTGCCTATTTTGTAGTCTTGAAAATCAGTGGAATAACCCTCCTGGCAAAGCAGACAGGAGATGTATGGATCAAGGTATTAAAGATAACCAGATAGGAACCAAACAGCTCTGGTAACTGAGTCACTGTGTGAAGAGTCACTTGGGATTAGGTATTAGGACTGTGCTGTGTCACCCCGACTAAAGCAGCAGTGTAACTATCCAAGGAATTTTGAAGAGACTTAACACTGTGGATTATAAAGTACTTCTACTTTTGTGTCTCTTTTTTTTTATAAAGGCATTTTCAGACGTGCTTAATTATATCATGTTTAAAAGTCAGCCAAGTCTTGAAGTTACATTCCACAACAAAAAAAAAAATTAGGAGTTTAGCAAATGAATGTGCTGTCCTTTGGATCCCACAGCAAAGAACTCCTTTGGTTTGAACAGAGCTGTTGTCAGCTGAGAATCTGTCACTCGCTGGCGGTGTCCTTTCACCACCTATAAAACACAATTCATACAATAAACCCAGGTATTGCAGTGGTAATTAAAATCCAAAAGCAATTAGCCTTTTGTTTATTTCACTTGGGAATCTGACTAGAACCTAAATGAGAAAACCAAAATAAAAAACCCCTCCAGCTTAGGCATAGTCCCAGATGCCTGAGTGATGTCCTAATTAAGCTGTGTTACAGCATCACAACATAAGCCTGCCCACGTATGAATGTATAGATGTACGTGTGTGCACTTCATTATGTGCTGCACAGCCCTGACAGCCTCAACAACTCATTCCACCCTCCCAGCAAGTGGCAATTGAGGATTGAAGCACCAGAGGGGAAAAAAAAAAACAAAACAAAACAAAAAAAAAACAACTAAGTAACCTGACTAAGGCTTTCCGATTAGGACTTGGGAATGTGCCCATTCATCTGTGAGAGTGCAAAGGCTCTGGAAGCTCCTCTTGAGGGAGATTCCTGTGGGATTGCAGCTGTTGAGGTCAGAGGCACCTGGGTTATGCACAATGAGGGGGTGATGTGTCTGAGCTTGAGCAGGGAATTGCCCACACAACCTTCATCAATTGATAAGGCTCTCTTGTTGCCCATCCTGACCCAAAAAGGAGGGTGAAAAATCTTTTCTTCAGACCCTCAGAGGTGATGCCACTACTGGAATTTTCATCCTAGTATGGCCTGGATTGGAAGGGACCTTACAGCTCATCTCATGCCACCCCCTGCCATGGGCAGAGACAATTCCCGCTAGCCCAGCTTGCTCCAAGCCCTGTCCAACC
Source organism: Nicator chloris (assembly GCA_013400495.1). Taxonomy (NCBI): domain Eukaryota; kingdom Metazoa; phylum Chordata; class Aves; order Passeriformes; family Pycnonotidae; genus Nicator; species Nicator chloris. Next base: position 185,408 of record WAAE01016093.1, read on the forward strand.
TGGCCTTGGACACTTGCAGGGATCCAGGGGCAGCGTCTCGGGGCAACCTGTGCCAGGGCCTCCCCACCCTCACAGAGAAGTGGGTTCAAAAGTCCTTGGACATCATCATATGAATGAACTCCAGTATTTTGGAGTCCTCTCCCAAAGAGTGTTGGTTTCACTCTTCCAGAACCTTTCAAAGTTGGAGCAGACTGGGCTCTTGGCAGGAGCTGGAGACACCCAGGGTTAGGTTCTGGCCATGGATGCAATGCCTAAATGGAAACAAGATAGGAGAAGGGCCATTTTCCAAACACAGCTGTGCAGACCTGGAAGCAGAAAAAGGGAAATTAATTATTTCTGAAGGACACCAGGCCCAAAAACCCCTCTGGAAATGCTGTACCCAGCCTCAGACTAAATAATACATCGATGACATCAACTGCTTGACTGTGGAATTCAAAGTCACACACAGGAATATTCCTATGCATAAAAATAACACTCAGCCTCTTCCTTGTGCATTATTAATATCAACCTCCTCGATTTGCATAACTGCATAGTCCACATGTGTGTGTCCACCAATTCACCTGCAAATGTCTCCAGGAAAAAGGCAGGATCAGTGTTTGCTGTCAGTCTGGAGCCAGGAACAGCACCCAAATCCAGCAATCAAAAGAGGAATAAAACCAGGAATTACTAACCCTAACAGAAGCATTCAGGGTCTATATTTGTTTTTACAGTGCCATTTAAATAGTTAGACTGCAGTTAAAAAGTCACAAGTAAAGGGAGCACTTTCAGCTTTACATCATTCTCTCAGGACTTTCACAGATGCCAAGCAAGGAAGACACCAGTGATAAACCAGTTGTCCCATGGGAGAGGTGGGAAGTTCTCCATCCTTCCTGTTATGGCTGGGAGAAAAAGGGAGAGGGATGAGGTGTTGGATGTGGGCAGCTGGGAAGAGTTGGACTAGCCTGATTAACCCCCCCAAATAGCCACTAAGGACCCTTTTAAAGGAGCTGCTTCCCCCCACAGCAGCTGGGTGACAGAATTTGTGTGCAGGATCTACCCAACCCCAAGGGATAACACGCCCAGCCCAGTGGCTCGTGTGCCACGCTGGTGACTTCTCCAACACTCCACTTGGGTGTCACTTTGCAGAGCAGACACTGCTGGCTTGTGTTATCACCTCGAAGCCACTCTCAGATCCCCCAGCCAGGTGTTTGGCCCTCGTGCTCCAGCCCTTTCCATTCCCCACCACCCTCTCCCTGTGGCAGGCATCCAAAACTGGCAGCAGCATTCCAGAGGGAGAGCGTCCAGCTGGCTTTTCTGAGAGGGGTTTAAACTCTTCAGGTGCTTTCCAAGAAGTCTTTAGCAGCCCAAACAAACTTGACTCCATGATTTTCCTAGATGTGCCCCTGCTACAGTTCCCACTTCCAGCCATTCTCCCCTCTCTGAGGGTACTGAAGGAGCCCTCTTCATTACTTGATTCTCATACAATTACGTCGATGCTCATAATTTGTGTTGAAACCAATCAACTCTTTGTCCTATTTGTTACAATCCCTCCTGACACATCCTTCCACCTCTTTTCCTGTCTTCTTCCTGAGTTGCCCTTGAGCAGAGAGGTTTGGGAAGCAGAAGCCAGCCCACCTCTGAGCAGGACACCCACGTACAGCTCCACAGAAGTCTCTTGCATCCTGAATTATTTTATGACTGGTGTTAAATAAGTCTCCATCTCCATGTAGCACCATCCAATGAGAAAAAGTAAAGGTATTTTCCCCGCAAGGCCAGAGACTCTGTGTTTTCCCTGCCTCTCCTCAATGATAAATCCCTCTTTTCTAATGCATTTCAAGGCACAGGAGAAGCCACCAGCTATAACAAGAACATGTCTGGTGAAGCTTCCCCACCTCCCACCAGCTGGGAGCCCATGCAGCAGCTAAGCCCTATGCAGGGGTTTATGTGGAGCCTTTGTGCTCCATTTAGCTCACAGTGAACGTCCCAAAGGACATTTTAAGGCAGTAAATGCCGAGAGGTTTGTGTTTGCAGTTCCATGAAGCCCAGTCTCAGGGATCTCACAGCACTACCTGCTACTCCCCATCCAGAGCTTTATTTTCACGCCCTCTAAAAAGTCAAAAAATTAGCATGAGCTTCCAATGCCCACGAAGGAGTTAATCCAAATCACCTGGATGTGAGCAAAAAAATCCACCGAACTCCAAAAAGATCCCAGATATTACTCCAGCTTTTCCCTTTTCTGTTGCCTCCATCTTCCTCCATCTCCAAAACATTCATTTTGCTCTTCTCTTTGATGGAAGAACGAGCTCAAGCTGAGAAAGGGATAAAATAAACCCAAATAAAAAAAAATAAAGAAAATAAAAATAAATCCATAACAAACCCCTCTCAAATACTCACCCTTCAAAAGGATAAAATGGTTTCAATTTTGGGCTGTCTCGTTCACTTCCCTCCCCCCTCCCTCCCTAGGTGTATATCCATATCTGTAGATTTAGAGAGGGGGTTTTTTTTAGTATTATTATTTAGTTAATATGAATTACAGGCCTCAAGCTGCCTCCCCTCTAAACCCAAAATGAAGCAGCTCTCTTTTTTCTCCCTTTTTTTTTTCCCCTCTTCTTTCCCCCTCACCAACACGATTTACATTCTCAATGTAATGTATTAAAAAGTTGACAGGGCCGAAAGGATTCACATGATGTCGGCTAAGAAACCCAATTTCCATGATGAATTGCCCGGAGCCCCTGAATCACAAACCATTTTTTCCGCTGCTCAGAAGTTGATTTTTTTTTTTTTTAAATCTTCTTAAAGCTTCTCTCCTAATCTTCGGCTAGAAGAGATGGGTGAAAGGATTTTTTTTTCTAAACTAAGGAAAGTATTAGCATCTTGGTTGTTGTGCATCAAATTTGAAAATGCAAGGTTAGTAATATTTCAAATCGGCTACGGTCCAAGCCACTTGATAAGTGTGCTTGCTGTCTCTGCCTGGCTCTCCCCCCTTCCCAAGTTTCTCTTGGCAGGAGCGCGGCGCTACGGCAGCGGCCGCGTGTGCAAGCGTGCGCCAGGCGTGGGGTGGGGTGCTGGGAAAGGACAATCACCCCCCACCCCACCTCTCCCTCCTCTTGCATTCCACGATTTCCAGGAGAGCAGGCCCGTCCCCGCAATCCGAGACACGGCAAACGGAGCAGCGCCCAAAAAAAGCCAAATGCGCCTAACGAGGTTTTCCTTTCGGAAACTGAGCCCTTCCCTGGGTGCTGGGATTGAATCCCGTGCTGGAGCAGTGTGTCCTGCAGGCACGCTGCTGTGAATATTTGTTTTTAAATGAACTCCTTCCCTCCACGGAGTTCCTGGGGAAAAAAAAAAACCTGCAGAGAGGAAACGAGTCATTTTGCCCACTCTAATGAGCTACCCAGCCATTCCCAACAGCAAGGTCTTTAATGAGATTTCCCTCCCTGCTCCCTGCCTTCGCCAGCATATGAAAAACAGGAGGTGATCAAGGATTGACTCTGTGGATGAAGGGAAGGACTGGTTCTTCCCTCAGTGCTGCTGCTTCCAAACTGCAGCGTTCCCGTCTCCATCATTTCTAGAGTGCTCCTGCTGCTTCCCCAGGCAGGAGGAAAACCTTGGCAGCCAGAGGATGGAAATGCTGCCCAAATGCTCGAGGCTCTCAGCAAATGGCTCACGCCCCTCTTGCCAGATCCAAACCCCGGGAAGATGAAGCAGCACAAACATTAAGGACTCCCAGCAGCAAGTTCTGCATACAAAGAGTAGGGTCAGGGACAGGGCTGGCAGAGCAAGGCTTTTCCAGGGAATGCGTTGCATTTTCCCCTTTATGGTCCAAGACAAAAAGGGATTTGAGGGACACTCAGAATACTGTTGGGATCTAGTAGAGGCCATCCCCTCATGCCTGGCTTAGCAGAACAGTAACTCACAAAGGTAGCCCAGGAATTTATCCAGAAGACCCAGCACAGACCTGGGATGACTATCCAGGGCCGTTAGAGCCAGCAGTTCAGATACACACAAAGGGACACATCCTGCTCTCCATTGTCAGCCTTCTACCATTTTAGAGTCTCCTTGCATCAGCAGTGATCCCAAATTCCCCTGCCTTTCAGATACAAAAATGTTGTAAACCTGCTCCTGCAGTGCTGTCTCGCTTTGGCCACAGCTCTCCACACCTTCCTCCCTCTGCATTCTCAACCTCTTTTAGCTCTTCCCCTACATGCCTAAAGGCAGGGAGTCAATTGTATCCATCATTTTGCATATAAATTTCTCCCCCTGTGGAATAAAAAACACCTCTACTCTGCCAGAAAAGAAGCTGCCTCAAATGCCAGGTTTTTTTCTTACGGGGAGTGGTTCTGTTTTGGTGTTATTGGCAGGGAGGTACTGGAATGGGGTGAATCTCATGACCTTGGTAGAGCTCCCACATGAGCCTCCACTACCTCTGGGTCACAATCAGTCTTTCTCAGAACTGATTGCACCAGCCTGTTTTATTTTTACTCATAAAATCCCTCCCTGGTCACCTCCAAGATGGGATCAGCTCTGGGAGCAAATCCAGAACCTCAGGCAGTCACCATCAGTGCACAGAGACCTCAGGGCATCACAGATTTGCTACAGGTGTTGGAAACAAGCCTGAGGACATGAGAGAGGCCACGGTGGCCTCTGGGATCCATCTGCACTTGAGCAGGAGGAACTGGAATCAATCACCTTGGAGACCTCTGCTCATCAGAGGGGACATAAGAGTTGAGGAGCTGGAGAGGGAATGTGCAGCCATTCCTGTGTGCCAAGAGCACAGCCTCAGACCCTGCAGTTCCTTATCAGCTGTTTTCCTACTTGCCCTGTGGATTTACTTTCCAAGGTGCTCCTCTCCCTTCAGATACCAGCCTTCTTCATGAGGAAAACCTCTCCTTTTCTCCCAAATCCAGCCTCTGCATTTCAGCACCCATTTCTACCCTTCAGCACCCAAATGCCTGGGCTTTGGAGGTTGATTCCTAGAGCATGTTGACAAGACTCTGGACTGAGGCATCCTGGCACCTCAAACAAGACCAGTTTTCTTTCCCAGAGCCAATGGTTGGGCTCAATGACCTTAGAGGGGTTTTTCAACCTCTGTGGGTCTGTTGGTCTCGTGCACAGAAGTAGGATCTGTGCCCAGCAATTTTTCCCTGGTGCCAACATTACAGGGAGGTGACTCTGAGGGTTAGGTCCCAAAGATAACTCTGATATTCCTTTCTTCCAGGGACAGAAGCTGATTTTAATGCACAGCTGCCCAGGTATTGGGCAGGTCTTAAACTCAGGAGTGTCATGAGCAGTTCCAGCCCTTGCAGGTTTAGGAAAACACAGGAATTCAGCAACCAGGCTTGGGAACTGATCAAGCAGAGTTCCACTCCTGCAATCATGAGACTGCTCTGGATTTAACATCAGGAACAAGTTTGTGAAACAGCAGCAGGAGAGCGATGACCCCCCAGGCATCTCCAGGAGCTAATCCAGTCTCCTCAGGCTGATGAAGGCCCCCTCCTGTGCCCTGAGCTCTCAGTCCTGCACAGTTCTGCCTCACAGAGGGCTTGGGAGAGACTCCATACCCCACTGCCCCTCCTGCTCTCAGCACAGAGCTCACAGCCAGCCCCACACCCAGCCAAGGGCATGAAAGAGCTGATGCACATCACACCAACATGATGCAGAGGCTGAGCTTGAGAGGGCTGTCAGGACACCTAGAGAAGGGGAGAAACGTCACCTGTGATTGCTGGAGCATGGCAGACCCCATACACTGACACCATTTTATTGTGAGTCCTGAGGCCTGTGTAACTTAAGAAGCTTTCCTGTGTGTTCCAAGGGCTCGGGCAAATTATAACAGGCAAAAAGAGCCCAGAGCACTGACTCAAATGAAGTCACCAAAACTCCAGTTACAGCAGGGAGAGGTATGGAAGTGTTTTTCTTAAATGTAGTGTGTGCACTGCCATCTTTCAGGGAAACTGTGCCTGCCACTGTCCCAAGAGCCAAGCAGGTAAATGCACATTCCCAGCACCCCGAGAAGCTACAGAACGTTTTCGGGACATTTTTTCCTCTATGGCTAAAACATATCCTGTGAATTTTATTATTTGCCTGCTCTGCACTAACCAAATCCTTGGAAGCTCTTAAAAAACAGCACATCATTCCCTTCATCCTTCTCCAGACAACACCACGAACTCAAATGGCCTCTGTTCCCCAGGAGATGTCACCAGAAGTATCACATTTTGCATGATGTATTCACAAAAAGCAGCTGGATCATGAAAGCACTTGTCCATGGGAGAAGCCTCTCCATGTTTTAAAATAAATAAGAGATATTTGGATTGGATATTAGGAAGAAATTCCTCCCTGTGAGGGTGGTGGGGCCCCACCACAGGTTGCCCAGAGAAGTTGTAGCTGCCCCTGGATCTCTGGAAGTGTCCAAGGCCAGGCTGGATGGGGCTTGGAGCAACCTGGGCTGGTGGAAGGTGTCCCTGGCCATAGCAGGGGGTGGAACAGAATGGGATGATTTTTAAGGTCCTTTCCAACCCAAACCATTCCATGATTTTATGGCTGGACGTCCAACTCAGAATTTGCTTCACACCCAAGCTTCAAATTTAGTTGCATTCAGAGCATGTCCCATCTGGATTATATTTTTCATCCATAAATTTCAAAGTAGCAGAAAGCCCCTAGTTTGACAACCACCAAGTCACACACCAGGGTCATTCCAATGAGGTTGCATCTGTACCACACAGCAGGGAGCTCCACTGCTGTCCAAGGTGGGATGAGCTGAGAGCCAAGGATGATCCCAGCACAAGAGTGCCCTCACCAACTACGGCACAGCCCCTCAGCACCACAGAGCCCACCCAGTGCTGACAATGGTCTCCACCAGCAGCCCCTGACACAACGAGCAGCTGGACCAGTCCAAGGCCCATCCCAAAAGATGGGGCCAAGACAAGCTAAACCCAACATACATTCCAGCCCTACCTGAGAGGAAAGCAACACTGGAGGCAAACACACTTGCAGGGCCCATGCCAGCAGCAAACACCCAGGCCTGGGCTTAAATGGAGTTCCTGAGCCCGTGGGCAGCTGGGTGTGTGTGAGGCAGGGTCCCAGGTGAACCTGCTCAGGGCAGTCCAGAGGCATCAGCACACTCAGGGCTCTGGCTTTATGCCAGGGCTGCCCACAATACCAGGGCTGGCTCCATTTTAACCAGCTTCTGAATCTATGAAAATGCACGGAGAGCACTGAAAAGTCCGTATTTCTCATAAAAAACACACCAGGCCACTGAGAGGTTGAAAGATCATCCCTGCTTCAAAGTGTGGCACAGAAATGCCTCTTCCTTCCCAGGATCCCTACCCCAGCTTCTTGCCTTCCTTCCTATGAGGGACAGGCAAGGGAGGAGAATGTTTCCCAGCTCAGCTGGGAGAGAACCAGGAGCCTCAGTCTCCTGTCCAGCCGTGCTGGCCGGGCAGAGCTCTGCGGGTGCCCCGGGTCTGCAGGCAGCTGCCGGTGACTACAAAGACAGCAGCAGCCTCCAGTGGCCAGCTGGCAAACAACACCAGCGTGGCAACCTGGCCAGTGTTCCACACAAATGCCAGCGTGGCCTCATGGCCAATGTCCCATGGTCAGCACCAGCATGGTTTCATCCCCAGGGTCCCACAGCCAGCACCAGTGTGGCCTTGTGTCCTGTGTCGCACAGCCAGCACCAGTGTGGCCTTGTATCCACTGTCCCACAGCCAGCACCAGTGTGGCCTCATGGCCAATGTCCCACAGCCATCGCCACCATGGTCTCATGGCCACTGTCCCACAGCCAGAACCAGTGTGGCCTCATGGCCACTGTCCCACAGCCAGCACCAGTGTGGCCTCATGTCNAACCAGTGTGGCCTCATCGCCAACGTCCCACAGCCAGCACCGGTGTGGCCTCATGGCCCATGTCCCACAGCCATTGCCACCATGGTCTCATGGCCACTGTCCCACAGCCAGCACCGGTGTGGCCTCATGGCCACTGTCCCACAGCCAGCACCAGTGTGGCCTCATGTCCAGTGTCCCACAGCCGTCACCACCATGGTCTCATGTCCAGCATCCCATGAAATTGCCGGTGTGGCCTCGTGTCTGGTCACCCACAGCCAACATCAGTGTGACCTCACACGTGGCATCACACACCAAACTGGTTTCATCCCCAGTGCCCCATGATGAATTCCAGTTTGGCCTCACATCCAATGCCCCAAGGCCACTATCAATGTGGCCTTGTGTCCAACATTCCCTGGTGAACACCAGCATGGGCCCGTTCCTGACATCCCACAGCAGACACCCACACGGCCTCGCACCCCAAGCTCCACGCCAAACACAGGCGTGGCTGTGCATCCTGTGTCCTCCATGGCATGTCCCCACCCTCCCTCCCATCAGAGCCAAGCCCACAGGGGCTCACAGCTGGCCCAGAGCCAGAAAGGTGTCAATCATTGAATCATGGAATCACTAAGGCTGGAAAAGCCCTTTGAGATCATCGTGTCCAACTGTTCCTTCAGCACTGCCAAAGCCACCACTGACCCATGTCCCCAAGTGCCACATCCACACAGCTTTTAAATCCCTCCAGGGATGGGAACTCCACCGCTGCCCTGTGCTAATGTGCCAGGGCCAAACAACCCTTCTGGTGATGAATTTTTCCCAACTAACAAATCCAAACCTCCCCTGGTGTAACCTGAGGCCTTTTCCTCTTGTCCTGCCACTTTTTTCTGGGAGGAGAGACCAACCCCACGATGAAATCCTTTTTACCAAAAAGGCAGCTTTTTATGATGAAAGATGACTCCCAGTCCTCAGTGCCACCGTGTCACCAAGGCCCTCAGGGATCTCATGACATTGCTGTGCCTGCTCAAGCCCCCGGGTCTTCACCCTGGTTTTCCTTCTCTGCTGCACAGGGAGCAACTTGCAGAGGAGGAGCCCACCCACGTGCCTGGACAAGCTGCAAAAGAGGAGTGGATGAGCTGTTTTCTTGTTGTCTGCTTTCCCTGAGTCCTTTGAAATAATCACAAACACAGCAATTATTGCAAAGATAAAATGCCAAGGATTACAGAATCCTCACAGGCAAAGCTCCCCATCAATTAACTAAACCAAGGCTTGCTGTAAAATATAATCCACTACAAGAAGCCACAGCGAGAGAGAATTTTTTTTTTTTGAAAGGCACAACAAACAAATATTTGTGGAAGAAACTGATGGGAAGGAGAGAGGAGGGATTTTTGTCAGAGATCAGTATCATTTTGGGTGGTTCTATGTCACATGCAAGCACCAAAATTATCTCAGCGTGCAGCAAGCCAAGGCACAGTGTGAGGTTTCAGATGTAACTGAGGAGCTTGGGGATGTCATGAGTTTTGGGGTAACACACACAAAAAAGATGGGTCAGGGTTTTTAAAGGTAGTGTAAAAAATTGAGATACTCAGTCCAGTTTAGGGACACAGAGCTGGAATAACTCTCTGGGATCATCAAGTCCATCCTCCCTCACGCTGTTGTTTCATCCTCTCCTCACTCCCCGTGTCCGTGCAAACCTCGCTCCTCTCCGGGGAGGGCTGAGTCTGGGGGATGGTGGAGGGGATCCTCCCCAGGACCCTGCTCTGCCAGCAGGAGCTGATTGCTGCAGCCAGCTGAAGTTTCTCCCAGTTCAGCCCCATTTCTCCCAGTATCATCATCCCCTTGGAACCAAATGAGCCGCCACTACACTCTGTCTGGGAGTAGAGGAAGCAGCACCCAAACCTCCTTCCGCAACCAGAGGCTGAGTGATTAATTACTATTTTAATTGAAGTTTTGCCTTGTAACTCTAGTCAGGAATCAAACATCAATATCATGGAATCAGAGCATCATGGAATGGTTTGGAAGGAACATTAAAGCTCATCTCATCCCCCCCCCTGCCATGGGCAGGGACAGCTTCCACTATCCCAGCTTGCTCCAAGCCCCATCCAACCTGGCCTGGAACACTTCCAAAGGGAGATGCTGGCCTGAAGTGAACACGTGTCCTTCTGGGGAGCCCAAAACCAACCCACCTGGCAGTGATGGGCACTGATGAGCACCACGAGGCTTTGGAGACACATCCACCAAAAGCTGTGGCTTCCCCTGACACTTGGATTGTACCTGTATGGAAGGCAATTGGGGTGGGTGTGCCACACAGCCTCAGCACCGGGTTGGCACCTGGAATAAGGATAACTGGCCCATGTGTGACCAGATTTGGGGTTATGGCTCAGGTGAGCCTCCATTTCTCCTTCTCCTCCATTTCTCTGTCCTCTGCCAGGTGTTGTTCCACACGTACTTCTTTCCTACACCCGTGTACAGCGCTGAGCAGAAAAGCCCTCAGTACCGGGAGAGCCCTGGGCTCTCCAGGCTGTTACAGCCACATCCCAAACCTCCTCTTCTGCTTTGTCTTCCTTTGGAAACCCCAAGCTCTGCTGCTGCAGCGGAGAGAAACTGTAAGGGACAATCAAAAAGGTGAATAAAAAGTTGGGAAGACTCTGAAATGACAGCTCGGGCTGGAAATGTGAGTCTCCCCTTTGTTTTTCTTTGTAGCCTGCCCTGAATATCCCTGCTAATTTTCTGACTGTTGCTGGAGTGTACAGAAGAATTGCTGATGACACATTTTCCTAACACTCACATTACACAAAAGGAGATTATATTTTAGCCTCTTTTAGGGACTATAAAATCAGATTCATCCTAACGAAACAGCAAATAAAAAGGGGTTTCCCTTTTCTTCCTCAATCTCTTGGCATTTTTCCTCCTGTGGTTTTATTCCTCTCCTCCCCCCCTCCTCCTTCTCTCTGTTATCTGTGTTTCCTGCTCATTCCAACTTGATGACATGTTGCTGGGACAACTAAGTCTCGTAACCTTCTTAACTTTGCCATTGTTAGTGCCTGGAGTGTATTTAGGAGTGTTTTAATTTCTTTTCGAATGCGCAGCGCCTGCCCCGTCGGAAGATATTAGAAATGAGATAGGGGGGGGGAAGCTTTTCTTCTCTAAATGTCTGCTATTCAAATCATCTCTTTTTTTATTTCCTTTAAACCCATCATTTGTATGCTGTAGGTCGCTACTTTAAAACCCGGCTCGCTGTTGCCGAAAGGATCACCCGTATAATGATGTCATCCATATTCAGCCGGAATCTTGGCTCCGCCGGAGCCCAGCGCTTCCCTCCTCTCCCGCTGGAAGCTCAGCCGCAGGCTCCCCACTGCTCCGCGCTCACCTGAAATCTCCCAGTGGGAATGAGCGGGCGGGGATGGGGACGGGGACGGGGACGGGGACGGGGATGAGGGAGGAAGTGGGTCCTGGCGGGAGGCGCATCAGGCACATGGAAAGATGCCATGATGTACAGATAACAGAGCAGGGAGCAGTAAAAAACACCTGGTTTGGAGACCATTCCTGTGGAAGGTCCTCCCTTGGGGTTGTCCCACACAGGAGAATCACCTGCTGTCACTGACACTACAGGAGAGAGAGCTGGGGGTGCTCACCTGGAGAAGAGAAGATTCCAAGGAGACCTAAGAGCCCCTTCCAGTGCCTAAAGGGGCTCCAGGAGAGCTGGAGAGGGATATTGGGCAAGAGCCTGGAATGACAGGACAAAGGGGAATGGCTTCCCACTGCCAGACACTAGGGTTAGATGGGATACTGGGAAGGAATTCCTTGCTGTTAGGGTGGGGAGGCCCTGGCACAGGTTGCCCAGAGGAGCTGTGGCTGCCCCATCCCTGGAAGTGTCCAAGGCCAGGTTGGATGGGGCTTGGAGCAAGCTGGGATAGTGGAAGGTGTTCCAGCCCATGGAAGGGATAAGTTTTAAGGTCCCAACCCAAACCATTCTGGGATTCTATGACTGGGTCTGTCCTGGCTGTCCCAGCCCTGCCAGCCTGGGAAGAGCCTTGTCTTTATTAAAATCCTAATTGTACACATGTCGTGCACAAAATCGCCCAGCCCCTTTCGTGTCAGCCCTGATGTTTCCCTGACACACTCATTGTACCTGGATCAATGCTCTGTTAGCAACTAATTGATCTTTTATTAACATATAATAACTTACTTATTAAATAGAAATTAAAGACTTAATTGAGACACTTAATCTAGAGTGGCTCAGTATATCACCCTCATAAGCATAATGTATAATTTAATTAATTGACAGAGCTGATAATAGCATGTCATCTGTCACCAGTTCTCCTGACCTGGGAGCTGGGTGCAGCCGGAGGTGTTTGCCACGGATGCAAATACGGAGCTCTCCCAGGAATGGGACCACGGGATTTGGGATATTCCGGCTCATTACACCCAGCACAGACACCTGCAGGTGATCCCCATCCTACCAAAATGCACTCAGAGGATGTGGCCACTGGCCAGGAGGATCATGAATCTGTTCTGAAGTTTCTCTGTGGAGAAGGAGAAGGCTGATGGGATGGACCAGCTCATCCCAGTGCTCCCCAGCACTGACAGAGGAGGATGCAAGGACATGGTTGTGCTGCCTCTCTCCTCCCTCCAAGCGGAGATTTCTCTCCAAAACCAGGATTCAGGCAGCATCCCCCAATTGGGCAGGTGGCCCCACATTCCTCAGACCAACCAAACAGGGATTTACTTTCCCACTGGTCACTATTCCTTCCGTGCCAGCTAAAATTTGGGTCCATGCACCATTTTTCACAGCCAGGCACTTACATCCTGCTCCCCCTTCCCCATCACCATCTCCCAGCAATAAAGAATTTCATTTTAAAAACTGAAAGATTTAATTTAAAAATACAAAATGGCAAAGGGAGGGTTTTTAAAATAAAAAAATAAAGGTAAAGAGATGATGGTTGGAACAAAATGTTCTAGAAGAAAGCTGTTCCCTTGGGGTTTCTTTTCTTTAAGCTTTGCATATTACAATTTGAAATTTTTGTAAAGAGATCCCCATTTTATATTCACACTGGTAGCCTGAATTTAAATATCTCTCTCACCTGAGATTAATACAGGCTTCACCCTGAATTACTTCCCAGCTCTGAAGTACAGCTCTGGAGAGCTCAACTCTCCACAAATTCACTTCTCTTTTAGAAGCATAAAAGCTTATGAAATATATGAAATATTAAAATAGCATGTGTGCCAGGGCAGAGAGGGGGAAGGGAAGGCTGGGTCAGTGCAGGGGGGCTCCTTTGATATGAAAACACCCTTTTCCCTCAAATGAAACCACAGATCTGTTAGCACAGGACAAGAGCCCCATTAAACACTGGAGGCAAAGATTTGAGCCCACAGGTTGATGCTTTTCTTTATTTTATTTAATTATTAAGCCCTGCAATCCATGTTGTGTGGGCCAGAAATCATCATTCCCCTCTGCAATAGAAAATATCAAGTTTCTCTGGAGCAAAACAAAGTATTCCCTGCAAACCAGGTTATAAACAAAGTTGTAAATGCTGCCTCTTTGTCAGGCCAACTCAATAATAACCAAATCCACCTTATGGGGGGAAAATACCTTGTTTAGATGCTGAGCAGCCATTAGCTGATTGCCACCAAAATCCAGCAGTTTATAAAGGATTTAACCCCTGAGGTGCTGTCAGGCTGATGGTAGGGTGATGCAAGGTGGGACCTCCTGGAGACCCAACCATGTTCAAATAAATTCCCAAGAGCTGGAAATCCCTGTTTGCTCATGAGCCACGAGTGGAAGATCATGGAATCACAGCCACAGAATGGTTTGGGTCGGGAGGGATTTAAAGCTCATCCAGCCCCACCCCCTGCCATGGGCAGGGACCCCTCCCACTACCCCAGGTTCCTCCAAGGCCCATCCAACCTGGCCTTGGACACTTGCAGGGATGGGGCAGCCACAGCTGCCCTGACAGCTTCACTGTGCATCTGCAGTGAGCACCAAGCCCAGGAAATGGTGGCCCATCTCCAGCTGGGGACATCCTGGATGTCCCCAAGGTAAACGCAGTGGCTGCCAAAGTCAACTGGACAGGCACATCTTGGGAGGTGTCATGATGTCAACACAAGGTTTGGTCTTGATAGGACAAGAAGAAATAGATTCAAGTTGAATCAGGGGGGGTTCAGGCTGGATATTGGGAAAGGTTCTTCGTGGAAAGGGCAAACCAGCCCTGGCACAGCTGCCAAGGGCACTGGTGGAGTCCCCATCCCTGGAGGGATTTAAAAGCCATGTGGATGTGGCCACTTGGGGACGTGGGTTAAAGGTGGCCTGGCCAGTGCTGGGGGAGCAGCAGGACTCAGTGATCTTACTGGCCTTTTCCAAGCTAAACCTTTCCATCATTCCATGACTGGACAGTGGCTTCCCTTCACTGCAGCATTTCCCAGGCACCCCATGATCCGTGTGCGCTGTTCCTTGGGAAGGTCCCCAGGGCTGCGGCAGAACGGCTTCAGTGCAGCTGCTCCATTCTGCCAGCTGCAATAAATTCCTTTGCTGGTACTGCTCGTCTGAATCGAATATAGTTTATTTCATTTTAAGAAGTCCTTTTTCTTTTTTTTTTTTTTTCATTTCAGGAAAATGAATGTTAGAGCCAGATAAGAAACTATAGTCTGCTTTCAAGAAGGTTACAAGAAAACTGCATCTTGCATTACTAATCCTTTATCTTTCATGTTAACAAAAAGATTACTGACATATTTTTGAATGAAAGAAAATAAAATAGCAAACGCATCTAAAGAACTGTGTAACTTTCATGCAACACACAAATCGGTTGTTAAACGGGGCAAAAAAAAAGGAGGAGAATGAAGGGAAAATTCATAATACATTTCCCTTTGTAAAGTGAGCAAATCAACTTTCTATAATAAGAGAAAACTAGTGGAGGACTAGAAGATGCTCCTTTCATGAGCAGAAAGCCATGCTCTTTTTGCCAGAGGCTGGATTCAAGCAGCAGAGGAGGAAATCTCCCTTTACCCAGGTTTTCCAGGGAGGGGATCAGGAGATGCCAGCCCTGGCACAGCCATCCTGCTGCATCCCACAGCACCTTCCAGCAGCTCTGGCTCCAAAGAGCTGTGCATCTGCCCAAACTCAGAGGGAGGGGGAACACGTCCCACCACAGGGACATGTCCAGGACAAACGGCCATCAAAGAGAGCCTGGATGGTGGCGGACAGAGCTCACAGCAGCCCGGCTTAGTGGAAGCTGCCCCTGCCCATGGCAGGTTTGAATGAGAAGAGCTTTAAGGTCCCTTCCAACGCAAACCATTCTGGGATTCCATTATTCAATGATCTCCGTCCCCCCGCACCAAATCCACGCGGGAGGATCTCTCTGGTACTTCTCTCCCAAACATCCCCGGAAATCCTAGCCCCGATCTTCAACCCTGCTTTTCCAGAAGAAAACATCCCCCTGCCTTGGCACAGAGTGGTTCATTAGGAAACCCATAATTGAATTCCCTGACCATTCTGTTCTAAAACCCCTTTGATCGAGAATTAGTTAATTACATTGGGCCCGGTCTATTCCTTGTCACAAATTTTGCCCATGTCCCCCAGATATGCGGCGGCAGGATCCGCTCCGCATTGTGTCCTTTGAAACGCGTTTAGGAGCCTTTGAAGCTCTCCCCCCTTAATGACGCATTGTTCGTTAATAAGTTGCCTGTAACGTTTCCCCATTAGGAAATAGCTGTCTGCGGCTCACTTGGGCTTCAATGAGGAATAATAATCCAAATGTAATTGATAATGTTGGAGTATAAATGGGGAGAGGCGCTACCTGGGGAACGGGCTCGGGCGGGGCGCAGGGGGAGAGCCGGGTCCCCGCAGCCTCCCCGCCACCGCCCGACCTTGGGCGCGCTCGCCCCGCCGGAAAATCCGTTTGACTTTGAGACAGGGGCTCGATCAGGACTCACGGAGCCTGATAAGAGCCGGGGAGATCACAGGTGGGGAGTCTGGGCAGCCGGCCCTGCCCCCAGCACGCCGGCTCTGTGGGAAGGTGAGGGGAGATAAGGAGCATCTGGAAGCGTGGCAGGAGAGGAGGCAGATCGGGAGATAACGCCGAGATGGGCAGATCGCGCCGCGCTCGCCTCCGCAAGGACGGGTTTAATGAGGCGGGTGGGGGGCTCCGCAGAGGAAGGTGGGTACGACCCTTCCTTCTCCTCTAAGACCAGAGCCCAGTGGTGCTCTCTCCAAGCAACAGCAGCTCAACAAAATCCCACGCCAGACTCCCAAAAAAACATCCTTTTTTCCCTAAGGTCGCACCCCGCAGCAGCAGCAGCGCCAGCCTGCCAGCTGCTTCCTGGGGTGTCCGGCCCTCCCGGGCATCCTGCATCCAGGCAGGATCCTGCCTGTTCCCGGCCACCTGCAGCTCCCAGCCAGAGGGATTTCACCCTTCCTTTTGAAATAGTTGTTGTGTTCCCCCCCAAAAAAACAAGGTCTCAAGCGGGAATCTGCCAGGAAAGACATCCCTGCTGTCTCTCTGCAGATGCCCTGTCCCAGCTGTGAGGGCAGCTGTAGGATCACGCTCCTGCCATTCCTTGTTAAACGTCCCTGTGTGACTCCAAAGGGATTGGACAAAAAAAAAAAAAAAAAATTAAAAAATAAAGACTAAAAATCATAGGAAAGTGACCTGGATATATAGGAAATCCAGCTGGGAATACCTGCCTAGCCAGGCAGGAGCGTGCAGGGAGCAGTAACTGAGAGCAGGAGAGGAGGTCCCTGCCCAAGCTCTGTCCCAGCTGGTCCAGCAGCAGGAAGGTGGAAAGGGGATGCAGTTCCCAACTCTTCCCTGCTGCTTCCCTCCACAGCCTGCCATGGTTTTCCCTCTGCAGGGAGGAAGGGAGCCCGTGGGCAGTGCCAGCCCCAGTCCAGCGTACCCCTCCTGCCAGGGCTCAGGCAGAAGCAAAAGAAGGCTCCAGGTACGTGTGGAATTTGATTTCCAAGAGATACAGAAACTGAGCTGGGCTCAGTCACACAATTACCCAGGTGGAATATAATCAGGGCTAGGAATTCTCAGAGCCTTTCCTCCCAGCATCATCCACTGGATGTGATCAACCATGCAGCACTTCTCATAAAAACGGACCTAAAATCCAGAAGATTTAAACAAAAAGGTTAAATATTTCCCTTTCCTTTTCCATCCAACCCCAAAGCAATGAATTTAGGAATTAGGAAAGCATCGGTTTGCTTTAACTCCTACCAAAATAACCTTGAATCGCTCTGTTTTGCTCCGACCTTCTTCAGCACACCCCCCTAGCCCTGCTTCCTTCACAGCGCTCCGGGCGCACCGTTCCCCGCTCTTGCACATCCCTCTGCCTGTACATCCTCCTGCACATCCCTCCTGCACATCCCTCCGCTTCCAGGTCGCTCTGCCTCGGAATCTGCTCGTGTCGCACATCCCTCGCAAGGTCTCGTCTCTTCCATTTGCTTCTATTGCCCTCTGCTGGGCTCTGGCAAAGGGAAGGATGGCGCCCTGGGAGGTGCCCTCTCCCTTCTCTCCTGTCCTGCCCTCTCCTTTCCCCCTGCAATTCTAGGGGACCTCAGAACCTCATTTGGGGTGCCAGCATCCCTCAAGCCCGTACACACATCCTGGAGAGGCAGCTCCTTCCCACAGCACCACCCACACGCTCATGGACACGGCCAGCCCGGCACCTCTGGGTGACAGGACATGTGTGACAGTGGCCAGACACTGATGGAGTCTCCAGAACATCTGTGTGTGCGAGATGCAAACCAGCTCCATCTCTCCCCACCCAGATTTAGGCCAGACTTTCCCCACACGCTCAGAGCAGGATGGAAGGAGCATCCTGAAACCACAGCTCAGCTGGGGCCAACAGGGAATGCACAGGGTGGGTCTCACATAAAGCAGAGGGAAGAACAACACCTGGGGAAGTGTTTTTGCCAAAACCAAAGTGGGGGCTGCAGTCACTGGGGCGGGCCTTCAGGCTGCCCAGGCAGGGGTTGAGCTGGAGGCTGAATCTCTGGTTTAGGGACTTGGGGTTCAGTGAGGAGACGGTGAGAAATGCAGGATCTGAAGTGGCAGGGCTCCCAAGGGAGCCCTTCCATGATTCTGTGACTGGGGGCAGCACTTCTTGGTCAGTGGAAAAGAAGTGTTGCCCTGAGTCACAGAATCATGGAAGCGTAGAGTCATAGACATCGAATCGTGGAATCACAGAATAATGGAATTGTGAAATCACAGAATTATAGAATTGTTTAGGTTGGAAAAGTCCTCTAAAATCACCTGTTGTTCCCCCAGCACTGCCAACCTCACTACTAAAGCCAAAGTCAAGGCCTAAAATCAAGAAAGTTTAAACAAAAGGATTAAACATCTCCTTTCCCCATCCAACCCCAAAACAATTAATTTTGGAGTTTTGAAAACATTGTTTTTCTTTAACTCTACCAAAGGCCTTGAATTGTTCTGGTTTACCACATCTCTGTCCCTAAGTGCCACATCCATACACTTCTTGAGCCCTCCCAGGGATGGGAGGGAAGGGACAGTGGCTCTCATTCGGGAGAGATCTTGGCTGGCAGAACAAAGATGCATCAAGGTGCTGATACCTTGAGACCAAGGAGCATCAGCAATGCCAAGGGAAGACCCACAAAGCCCTGAGGACCTTGGGAGGAGGAGGGAAAATGGGAGCCTGGGCTGGGTGTGGTGGCTGTGTCCCACCATCGGGGCCTGGGAGCCATTTGTGGGGGGCAGAGCTGAGTTTGAGTGTCCCACTGGGGCTGTGCAGCAAATTCCAGGCTAGATCCCACAGATGTGCTGCTCCATCGCAGTGACATCCATGCCCCACGCTGGGCCACCACCAGCCAGCTCAGGAGAGGAACAAATTGGCAGTATTCAGAGGAATATTCTTCATTTCCAAGCATATAATTTCTGTCCTCTGGCAAAATAACCCTTCCCTTCAGCTTTTCAGCAGCTTTTGCTTTACATCAGGCTGAACCCAAGGTGGAAAAGGGAAGAAACTGGAGATCATCGGCCTTGGAGAACCGGGGAGATTTCAGCAGCAGAGGTGCTGTGGGGGCAGATTGAGGCTCCCCTGTCTCCCTCCAGAGCTGGAGGCACGGGATGGGCCAGCAAGGACAGGTCAAGGAGCAGGAGAAAGAACCAGGATGTCCTGGTATCCACTGGGGATGACCATCCCTGAGGGGGATGTTCTTTCCTCCTTCAGCACAGTGCCATCTCCCACCATCGCCCCATCCCATCCAGACCTGCTTTCTCCAGCAGCTGGGGAAAAATTTTGGAGCAGAGTGGCACAGGAAGGAAAAGAGGGAAAAATTACAGCAGGCCCTTGGGCACCAAGGGGATGGAAATGAAGGTGACTTCAAAATCTCCAAACTAGCCGGTGCCTCTCGGTCATGGCCGGTGCCAGGCAGGCTGAGAGGGGGGACAGACAGACAGACACCTGCCTGGAGGTCCCTGCTTCTAGAAGTCCTCACACACCCACCGGATTACGGATGATGGAGGAGAGGAACGCCTTATACCAATTAATTCCCAAAGTGTAATTAACACCTGGGCCTGCTCCATGTGATCCCCAACTGCTAACGAAGCACGGCACTGCTTTAATTCCTGCTACGCCGCACCATCCTCTCATTAAATCCAGGAGCAGGTTCCATCACATTTCCCTTAGAGGGAAAAAGGGAAGGAGAGAGAAATGGAACAGGATTTGTCTCAATGAAATATGATAGATTAGAGTTTGCTGGATAAAGAAAGAAGGGATGGGGGGAGGGCATGGAGTGGGAAATTTCGTAGGTGTGCGCACGCGGGCATCTGGATATTCTCTCTCCCCATGACCTCCTTACACCCCATCCATCAGCCTGGGGTTGGCTTATTCCAAGCAGCGGAGCCTTTGCTCGTGTCTAACAGGCCCACCGGACACAATCTGCATGCCAATTACTGGAGCAGACCCCCTGACACTGGGAAATGGAAATTAGCTGTCAAGGAAAAACCAGCATCAGCACGGCTGGGCTCGGATTGCTGCGCTCCCCGCTCATCTCCGCAGGCGCCCCGCTCCGTGTGCCGCCGTGGCAAGGGAAAAATGGGAAAAGTCATCTGGAATAACAATAAAATAAAAACTGTTGATGAAAAAAACCCACCCAAGTAGCAGCTTATTGTTATTTGTGTCGGTTGCAAATGTTGAGGACACAAGGTACACCCAAGGGCAAGAGCCTGGAGGACAAGGAGAAGGGGGGAAGACTTGGGATAATTGGATTTAAAAGTGGGGACATCAACGGTGAAAGGGAAGGACATGGGAACACGTTACCTTAAGGGCAAGGCAGATCCAGCTCTGGCTCCTCCCAGCGCTCCAGGGTGGATGCACACCAGCAGCCACAGAGCTGGAGCACCCCAATTCCATCTAGTGCAGGGCATGTGGGATGGGGACAGGGGGATATTCCCCAAAATCAGGGTGGGAAGTGGCTGGAAATGCACTGGGTGGAGCTCATCCACCTACAGGAGATTTTCCATTCACAGCTGGGACAGCAACAGGCTCACTGTCAAAAAAACCAGAAGCCAGGCTGTGCTCAAGCTGCTGCCCTCAGAGAGCTTTGCCAGGAGCCGGGGGGAAAAGGGGAGCTGGAGATGAGGGCTGGTCGGTCCTGGAGAAATATTATGGGGAAAAATGCAGTGAAACCCAACCGTGCTGCTGGATCATCTGCATCCTGCTGATGCGTGATGGAGAGGAGTGGAGGAGGGATGGAAGTGGGTGAAGATGCATCACCATTTGCAGGGAAAGGCTGGAATGGGGCAGAGGGCTAAGGCAGAGGGGTGACAGCAGGGAGAGGAAGAAGAGGAAGGAGGGGAAGGTGACTCCTCAGCTCGTTTTTGTGCTGGGGGAAATCCAGGGGGCTGGAGCTGCCTCTCTTGGCAGCTCCTTCCCATTCCCTACCGGCAGGAGCTTTGCCGGGAGGTGGCAGCCCTGTGGCTTGACGAGCATCTCTTCCCCTGGCTCCCTGCTCCGTAATAACCTCATACATCAACGGGAAGAGACTGCACAGCATGGCTGAGAGGGCTCTGCTTCCACCTCCGGTGTCATTGTCCCAAAGCCCCTGGGCTCCGTGTGCTAACAGGCTGCAGGTCCCCGGTGCTCCCAGGGGAAGAGCGCCCAGCCATCAGTTATTTCTGCCCGGGAGGCTGTGCCTGGCACCTGCCTCTCCTCTGGCAGCACCGGGCAAAACGGGATGTTCCTGGTGGCTAACTGGGCTAACTGGGAGCCCCCTCTGCTCCCTGCACATCTCAGGTGTCCATGGAGCTCTCTCTGCCCTTCAGGATCACTCAGCAGCCACCTCCCAATCCAGGGCAGCTCCCAGAGGCACTCACAGCCTCTATCCCACATCCAGCCTGCTCTCCTGCCTCCACCTCCCCGGCTCCACGCGGTGCCCAGCCCCAGTTTAAGCAGCTGCATCCCTTGGCTCACACCTACAGGGGACATCCTGAACCTGACACACTGGGCTGCCAGGCTCCCCAGCATTCGGGATGCCTTTTTCCTAAAGGAGCCGCGGGACAGAGGGCAGGGGATGGGCAAGGGGGTGACAATGGGATGGCTTTTTCCTAAAGGAGCCGCGGGACAGAGGGCAGGGAATGGGGAAGGGGGTGACAATGGGATGGCTTTTTCCTAAAGGAGCAGCGGGACACAGGGCAGGGAATGGGGAAGGGGGTGACAATGGGATGGCTTTTTCCTAAAGGAGCCGCGGGACAGAGGGCAGGGGATGGGAAAGGGGGTGACAATGAGGCAGCTGGGATTGGCGAGGGGTGTTTTGCTCAGAGAAGGCTCCGCTCCATCCCAGCTCCCCCGAGGCAGGACATGCCGCACGCAAACGCCGGGAATAAGCAGGACAAGGCGGAGCTGAGCGACTCAGTTGCTTTATTGGGGGGGTGCGGCAGCCCGCTCACGGGGCTGGCTCACTCGGAGATGCTGCGGAAGGACTGGACGGCGGGGCTGGCCGCGCCCCACTCCACGGGCTTGCGGTACTCCCCCTTGGGCAGCACGTACTGCCGGCCCCGGTAGTTGGGATGCTCGTAGAACACCCAGACGCCCTCCAGCACCCTGCAGGCGTGCACCTCCCGCATGTGCCACTCCTCCATGATGGAGGGGCAGTCTTCGGTGGCTTCGAACATCTGCCCGCCGAAATCTCCCTTCTCAAACACCTGGATGTGGCCGCGGCCTCCACTTGGCTAGGGGGGAAAAAAAGAGAGAGAGAAAAATCACAGAGTCGTGGAATGGTTTGGGTTGGAAGGGATCTAAAAATCATCCAGTTCTACCTCCCTGCCGTGGGCGGGGACACCTCCCACTATCCCAGGTTTCTCCTAGCCCCATCCCACCTGGCCTTGGACAACTTCCAGGGATCCAGGGGCAGCCACAGCTTCTCTGGGTGACTTCATTGGGAACCACAGTGTGGGATGGAGGCACTGACATGTCTCAGCTCTGACACGGGGGCAGAGTTTGGGCACAGCCAGACTCAAATCAGGTACCAACTACCCCCAGCACAGGGCTGAAATCTCACATCAGCCTCCAAAAGCACAGAGAGAAGCAGCTGGGGTAAAAAAAAAAAAAAAAAAAAGAAGCATGGCGTGCAGAGCAGCTCCAGGGATAAGGCTGAGTCAGCAGCACCGGTCTCGCTGTCCCAGGCAGCCTTGAACCCCTCAGTGCTCCACGCGAGCATCAGAGAGCCAGACCCCCTCCAGTCCCCTCTCCCCCGTGCGGAGAGGAGTTTAATGAGCTGCTGACCCCGGCGGGGCCGCCGTGCTGCGGAGGCAGCGCTGGTTCCCACCGGGGCTGCAAGCGCTCCTCGCCCCAAGGCACCGCGGCAGCGCCTCATCTGCAGCTGCCTGGACACCTCTTCCCCCGTCCCCTCAGCCCGCTCCCTCCTTCCCAGCCCCAGCCGAGCTTTACGAGGTCTCAGGGTCTCCCCAGGGCAAGAGGGAAAGCCAGGTCCAGGTGGATACGCAGGATAAGGCTCCCACACTTCGTCCTGGTGGAGGAAGCTGCACTGCTCTTACATCTCGCACGTGTTTTGGCTCCATGTCTTAAGCCAGATCAGTGCTCTGAACGGGATGGAAGCTCTCCCCATGAAAAGGGATTTAGACCAGCTTGCAGCCAGAACGGGTTCAGGGGGGCGTTAGATTCTCAGGCAGAAAAGCAAAACCTGTTCTCCGTTGTGAGATCTGCTGCATGCAGTGGGAATTCAGGGCCGTGCTCCAAGTCAGCAACCCGTGGATCACCAGTGTCTGCCCCACTACTGGCCAAACCTCAGCAGCAGCAGCACCAATCCACATTTCATCCACAACCCCAGTTTTAAAGGATCCCCATAGGCTCCTCCCCATCGGCTTCCCAAAAGGATCATTCCCTCTGTTCCTTTCTCCCCATCATCAGTTAGGAGGGGATGAGCACACCTCCTGTGCTCTCCTAATACCAGGAGACACCAGGCTGCTCCAAGCATGGCCAAGGAGGGCTCCAGGCATCCCTCTGTTTCTGGGCATTCCAGGACTGCTGCTGGGCTTGGTCTCCATGCCCAGAGGGGTTTGGTGACACAGATTCAGTTCCCTTTATTAGAAGGTAGTCCTGGCTTGCTAGAGAGGAAACTGCCCCTCACTCCAAATGTTCCTGCAAAATCTACATTCCACTATTACAGGCCTTGAGCCTGTTGGATCAGTTTGTTACACACCAGGAAAAGGTGAGAGGAAAACTTTAGAGCAACCTGCCTGGACACTAAATCCCTAAAGGAACATGCTGATGAAACTACACTGCTGTTCCTATGGAAACCCACCAACACTCAAAGGGATCTGCCTTTTCCCACTGCAATCCAGAGTGGGAGAGATTCACCTTCTCCCCCCACCGAACACCTTGCTACTCCCAGAGCCGGGCCGTGGGAGCAAATCCCCTGCAGTCACCCTCTCTGTGGTTCCCCAGGAAGATGGGCACCACGTTTCCCCACGCGAAACCCTGCCACGACGGGCGTGACTGACAGCATCCCCTGGGAAGGGGTGACACCTACGATCTGGATGTACTTGCAGGAGCCCAGGCGGTCGTTGAGGCCCATCCAGTGGTGGTAGTCGGGGTACTCCCCGTGGGTCAGCACGTACATGTTCCCAGCATAGTTGGGCCTCTCGTAGGCCACCCAGGTGCCTCCATCCACACGGATGGAGTTGCAGCGGCTCAGGTAGTTGTGGAAATCGGGGCAGTCGCTGTCGCACTCGTAGTAACGGCCGAGGAAGTTCTTGTCTTCATAGAAGGTGACCTGAAATGAGCAGAGGGGGCAGAGTGGGGAGGTTCCTTATCCAGCACGTCTCCGTATTCCGGCCACATCACGGCAGGAAATATCTGAAAGCAGAGCCCTCGGGATATCAGAAATCATCAAGCCATGGAATGGGACCAACTGCAGTCAGTCAGACTAATTCATCTGTCTGGCCCCGAGGGCTCCAGCTGCCACCAGTGTTCTGCCCTTCTCAGGCCTTTGTTCCTTCCCAGTCCAAGCCAACACTCTCCCGGAGAAATCCCTGTCCTTTTGCCAGCAAAACACTACCAAAACAATTCCATCCCACCTTCTCTAGATTAGGAGTTCCTAAATTGTGGCCGGAGAGCTGGGAGAAGTCAATGGAATGTACAAAGCAGGTCTGTGGGGACATGGGTGGTTCTGGCAGCACTGGGTTAGCAGTTGGGCTTGATGCCTTTAGAGGGCTTTTCCAGCCTTAACGATTCCATTATTTCCTTTATATTGGCTTACCAAGTGTTTGCAGCGAGATCTTTACTGATGAGGGGGTGGAGAAGTCTCTCTCCTCCCAGGTCATGTCTTCCAGCCCATCCTTGTTCCCGCTTGAACAACCCAAAGCTTCCTTTCTCAAAGCTCACTGCCCGAAGCTGGACATCATACAAGCTTTGCCTATGCCAGGAGAAACTAAGGGAGCATTCCCTGTGCATGGTGGATAGCAGTTTTACGGACATCCAAGGATTGTGTTTGCAGCTGGCTTGTTCTGCTTTGGTTGCTGCAAGTCCATGAAACCTCTGACAAATTCACGATCCATCTCCGTGTTTCTTTCCCAAGAGCTGCTCTATAGCCGGGCTGCTGACCCCAAAGCACTTTATCCTGGAGCACTTTATCCTTGATCACAACCTGGCTTGAAATGATCTTGGGCGAATCCCATTCCTCCCACCCAAGGCATCACCCAGCCAGCCAGCCCTGGAGAGGAGACCCAGTTTTCCTCAAAAATCCCTTCATGGAAATCTTGCCAAGCCCTAGACCAGACCAGTCCTTTCTCCAGACCCATTTTTAGATCCTCTTGGGTGACAATTACTCATCAAACGCTGCTCTTCTCCAAGAGGATTCCCAAACCATCACATCTATCTTGCCTACATCCCTTGCTTGGCCACAACACCAGATGATCTAGAGAGAATCTTTCTGGCCACACCCAACATGCAGTGTTCCACAATCCGTTTTTCCCATGGTTTTTTTTCCATAGTTTGAGTATTAAGATACACATCGCCCCGCCGTACTTCACCTACAGTGCTTTGGCTACTAGCATTGATGTAACCTCCCTGCTCTTAAAAATCATTCATTGTCAGTCTTGCAACCCAAACCCAGGACAACTCACTCACTTTTTATTTTTAGTTATTTGTTTTGTGCTAAAAATTAAATCAGTCAGAGTTTTCCTGGAGCTGTTCAGTTAGTGTGTCCCACCAGCCTGACCAATGGATCTGAGGAGTCAGACTGATCATGCCAGAGGATTCATGCTCTTGATATTGTGGCCTGTTACTGGACATTTATTAGGATAATGCTATTTGTCTCTTAGTTTCAAGGACTGATGTGCCATCTCGAAGCAGTTGGTACACACAAAACAACCTGTTCCCTAACATCCTGAGCAAGCTCTTCCCACCTTCAGTGGAGAGCTGGGAATCACTCTGACCTTTCTGGCAAATAAAGGCTGTGAAAGGAAAGCACTGAAACGCCCAGTTCCCGTTCTCCCTCTCTTGGGCAGTTAACCACACTGGCCAGGTCTTCCTGGCCACAACCCGCTGCCTTTTCCAGATCCTGCTTCTGGATCTTTGTCCCTAAAGGTATCACCCAAAAAATCTGCCAGCCTCACCTAAAGGCAACACCAAAAGCTCTGCTCACTGTTTGGCCATCATGCATCACCAGTCACCCTCTTCTTGAAGCCAGTGGTGAAGGAAGCCACAGCATCCCCTCTGGAAAACCCTCTGCAGGGCTCCATTTATTCCTGGTTCAACATTATCCTCTGCTGGGATGGCTGGTCCCTCTCTCCAACATCTGTCCCCAAGCTCTGATCCTGTCCCACTCCTGTCCATGCAGTGAGTGTCTAACATGGTTGATGATGAACTCTGCCCAAGGTGGATCTGCTTTCTGGGCAGAGGGGAACTTGGAACAGTTCAAGGCCAGGTTGGATGGGGATTGGAGCAACCTGAGATAGTGGAAGGTGTCCCTGCCCATGCAAGGGGGAGGAACTGGATGGGCTTTAAGGTTCTTTCCAACCCCAACCATTCCGGGATTCAGTCATGTTCCTTCCCCACCCAGCCTAACACAACCAAACTGGAGCATGCAAATCTTCCTGATGTTTCCAGGGGGGCATTTTCCCTGTACTTATAGAACCACAAAGCCAAAGAAATCCAAAGGCACGTTAAGGATATGGCTGTTCCTACAGAACTGTGTCCAATCAAAGTGCTGCTCCTTGGTTTAATCTCAGAATTTAAGGGATCCTGCCCACCCCTTCTCTGGCACGGCCCTTCAGACACACCCTCAGCTCATTTCAGACCTTTGTTTCCCAGCTTTCCTGCATGGATCCAGGCACCAACAGAGCAGGTTGATGTTTTCACCCACAGAACAATTACACGTGAATTACAGATTCCAATTCCAGATTTGCAGCCTTGTTTCTGTCCCCTCTCACTCACAGGGAAATCGCTTTCCTTCAGCCAAACCCTCCAGGAGCTCTGCTCCCAGCGCTCCCCTGTGAACCTCTCCCTGCCCAAACCTTGCCTTTTGGGGATTACCAGGCACGTACCACGTTTGCCAGAGCAGATCTTCCTTGAAGAAAGGTAAAACTCTTGTTCTTTTGGTCACTTCATCTGAATTATCACATATTTCTTTTCAAGAGTAGCTTAGCTAGAGGAAAACTCATAAAAAATACCCAATAGTGCCTCCTCTGTCAGCAGCGATCCCTTTCCAGGGCAGATCACTCGCCCGGGTTGTGAGATATGGTGTTTAATTCCCTACTTTGGCCTTTTCTTCTCCCTGGAACGTGCTAAACAAGAGCACAGGATAGATAGGAGGTAACTCCTCCTGGCCATCTTGCAGCCCCTCAGCAGTGCATATTCCATTAATTTCCTGTGGTACACTCCGAGGGGACACGGCTTTCAGCCGGGGAGAGGCAGAACGTGCTCAAGGCTTTCCAAGCTGACAGGAGACTCAAGGATGGAGCAGTTGCAATTCCCCAGCACCTTTTTTAGGCTCAGGTACAGAAAGTTTGCACCCCGGAGCCACCAGCACACCCTCCTCGGCTTCCCAGACCAACAGCCCAACCCCTGAGAGCCACAGAGCTGAAGGACACGGAAAAGCCAAGACTGGATCTTCCATGGCATTGCCCAGTGCCCCCAAACCCACTGTGCTTCCAAAGCCCCTTGGGTCTCAGCCTCCACAGGCTAAAAGGAATCCAGCCCAAAAGCTAAACCCAGTTGAAGCTCTTCCTGCATCCTCCTAACAGTGTTTGACATTCCATAGGGGACACTGGCCCAAGTCCTCACCTTCCTTTCCTTTCCCAGCTGTTTCTCCCTGCCCAGTCCCAGACCCAGTACAAGTCCTGCGGGATCAGCCAGCTCAGCTCTGCTAAACCCAAGCCCGAGGAGCTGGATCCCCACCTGAGGCGTCACTCCAGCTGAAGCTGAGCTTCCCAACCTACCTCCTCCTCCAATTCCAGATCATTCCTGCCGATTGCACCGAATCCCAAGGCCGGTGTGCATCCCTCAAGGGAAAACTCTTCCCTTCAGTGCCATGGCCATCGTCCAGGAGTCCTTCTGTCACAGCCCACCCTCTGCTCCACCATGGAAAAGGGACATGGCAGCTCCACTGGTGCTGGGAGTCAGGCTCTCCGAAGGCTCCAAGGGAGCCTTCCACGAGACTCTGTTCTGCAAGCACAGTGATTCCCAGCTGGCACAGCCCCCTCCACCCCCAATTTACAAGGCATCAGATCCTGCTGATGTAAAACCATTTCAAAATGCCTCCTCACCAGCCACTGCGCTTGACTCCATCCTCTGGCAGAGCCACACCTAGAGGAACCAGTCAAAATCTGGGAAAATACTTGGGAGGGCTCAGCTCCAGCTTCCCTCCACGTGAGGAGGGATTTCAAGCATCTGCCCCTGCCCATGCTGACAGAGGGGGAAGCTGTCAGCAGAACAAAGAAAACAAAGTTTCTCCACGATTCTTCCCTGCAAAATTCTGCACTTTTAGCCAAAATCATGAATACACTGCAAATAAACTTACCTTGGTTCCAGCTCTGGACATTTTCCGTTCCAGCCAAGCTCCCCTGTGCCGGAGGAACGTCAGCAGCTGTTACAAACAGCCAGGATCCGAGGTGCCCTTTTTATAATGGGCTTGTTTTAAACCAGACAGCCGCTTTGTCATGAGAATAGGATCCAAAAATTGAGTCAGTGATTCTGAGGCTATAGCCGATTTCCAGAAAAGCAAACAGGATTATGGAATAAAGGAAGGCTTCGCCATCCTCCCTTTGTTACCATTTGCTGAGTCAGAACACCAAAACTCTGCCAAATGCACTCAAAACACGCAGCCCCCTGCCAAGCCCGGGAGGACGGGTGGTAATTTGGCTGCTCCCTCCCTTCCAAGCTCGTTAAACAAGAAGGAATCCTCGTTGGCTCTTAGAGACCCACCCCATTTGTAAGGAGGGCACACGATATTCATCAGGGCATGTTCCTGTGAAGGATGCAGCTAAGGACCGATAAACAAGTGCTCAGAGCAGACACCAGAGGCTTGCAAGGACCAGATGCGCACTGAAAGCTCTCAGTGGAAACATCTGTGCAGCAAAGAGGCTGCAGATTTTCCTGGGACACCCTCAGCTGGAGCCACACTGCCCCATACACCTCCTGACACAGAGGGAAAGAAGGATGTGTGGCCACCTCCCCACTGCCCACAAAGTGAGTGATTTCACACGTGAAACGATGCCCAGACACTGGTTGTCTCTTCAAGTGTCACAAATTCAACTCCCAACTCTCAGCCCAGCACCTGAGGTTGGAGCAGAGGTGTTTTCCCTTCGGCCACACTCCGGCCCTCGGTGGGGGGAGGCCGAGGATCACTGGCTTCCACAGCCACCCCCCCCACCAGTGCATTATGAAAAACCACCTCTGCAGCTATTCAGTGCCCCAGCCCAAAGGCTTAGTGAGACAAAGGGACATGAATTTGGCACAGCAGCGCCCGAAACAAGCAGCCCCTCTTTCAAATCTGTCAGGACAAGCACTCTCGCAACAGCAGCTCTGTAAAAGCAGGCCGATGAGAGAGCCTGGGGCACACACATTCAGCAGCTGCTCCTCTTCCCATTTTAGGAGCCTTGAATCACCCACAGCTGTTGCCCTCACTGAGGCCACTTGGATTGATTTCGTTTTTAATTCCTGAAGATCAGAGTTCAAGCACAAGCTGGGTTCTGTCAGCAGGTTCACAGCTCAAAGCTGCGGTCACTTCGCACATCCCTCCTTTAGAGGTCAGTTAAATACAATAAACTCATCTTACATAAATAAATATAATAAACTCACCTCACCTGCCTGCCCGGGAGCCAAAGGAGACCTTCAGAGGAATTCTGAGGCTGTGCACTCCAGAGCACTGTGCCTTCCCCTCACTGTCAGCTTGGATAGCCCTTCCCAAGGCACCACCAGCTGCTGCCTCCACTCATCCATGCAATGCCTTCGCCTATTTTCAAGCTTATTTAGGTGCTCAGCTATGAACACATCTCCCCAAAACACAGCCCACCAGCACAGGAGAATGGTGCTTATTCAAGCTGATAATCTTTATGAAAATTATGAGAGATAGGAATAGGGCTTGTACCAAAACCTTGTGCCGGGGCAGCCTTCAAAACCTTCAGCTCCATGGCTGAGTTTTACAGGAGTTTCACTTTCAGCCTGGCAGGACTTACTTCTTTTTTTGCCCCATTTTCCTCATAAATTAGCAGTTTCTGTCTCTGACAAGTTCTCATTTCATTAAAAGATGCTGTGTCCCTCTAAGACCAACTGTACAGGTAAAACCCCTTCCCTAGGACACGTGCCAGGTTTTCCAACAACTCTGGTTTATTGACATTTGTCAAAACAATGCAACCATATACAAAAACTCATCTTCATAAAAGTGCCATCTTCATATTACAAAAAAAAAAACCTGTTGGATTTCATTAATAAAAAAAAACCTTCAACATTTCTTTTTCACATTTATAAAAACAGCACAGCTGGTTTGTACCATGAGGATGCAGGTGATGCCCAGGGCCTGCATCCAGCTTTGTCCCAGGAAACCTGGTGTGCTGGACACCTGCTCACCATGGACACTAACTGTGGTGACAGCTCTGCAACAAGGCACACTTCATCTTGCCCTCTCAGTCACCAGCAGCATGGCTACAGCACATTCCTGGGAAGGCAGCAGTGCTCAGGAATCCTACAGCAGCTGGGCAGTCCAGTCCACACCAGGGCTGGCTGTGGGATCCAGTGGGTGCAGGTGGGATGGCCACAAAGTCTTAATGAGAACTGGGCTGAGTGGATCGTTACCTGTTCCCAGAGCTCTGGAACAAAATAAAAGGAGATAATTTTACTTCTAACACCAGTAAAGAAAAAGGAATTCAAAAGGCTAAATCAAAAATAAAACCATTTTCTAATGGTTTGAAACGTGGCACGGTAGAAGAGCATAATAAGGGCAGGTGTCCAGCTCCTAAACCACTTCTGCTTGGGAAGAGTAAGTGAGAATTATCCAGAGTCTCATTGTAAGAATTACCCAAAGTCTCATTGAAAGAACGACCTAAAGCCTCACTCAACTCTCTTTAGCAAAAAGTGAGATGGGTAGACATCAATACACAGAGTTTCTTTGAAAGAGCAGCTATTCCAATCAGTTTTCTATCACATTATGTGCAATATGCCCATCTGCCTTACAAATGCCTCCAACCAAGCAAACTTGACAACAAGGCACTGCTGAGGACACAGATTTCAGCTGAAAACAGGTTTTGACAGAAAAGTAAGAACTAAACCCAAATGCCAGGCTCCTGTGAGAACATTCACTCAACAGCCTCCTGCTTTTCCTACCTCTGCCTTGGCTATGCACACAAACATGGCACAGTTCTTGGGGAGAGAGAAGAAGCAAGAGAAGGAGGCCTTTTACTCACCTCCCTTTCCTCCTGCTGCCCAGGGATGTTATCCTGCCCAGGAATGTTATCCTGCTGCCTGCTTGGAGCCCATGGCAGGAGGGACCAGGCTGTCCAGCTGCTGCCGGTTCCCCGTCTGAACCAGCCACTCATAGAATTTGTTTTCTACCAACGTCTGGAACTGTTTCCTCTGATCCCTGAAACAGAAACATCAGCAGGGAAATATGGAAAAATCACATTTATTTACAGTATTATACTTCTGCCACCTCTTCACTATCCAAACAAACCTCTGGATGTACCAGGAAGAGCCAAGCTTGGTTCCTGAACCTTGCAGAGACAACCAGAAACGGTTTTTACCACGTGAATGTGATGATAATGAAGCCCAAACACAGAACCTGGTGGAGCTGGAGAAGTCATACAGAATTCCCCATCCCATCACCACAACCACCCTGCTCCAGGGCTGCCTCCACTTTCCCCTTAGGATACAGCTGCAAAACTGTCTGAAAAGGGAGAAAACGAAGATTAGCAATCAGTGCTTAAGCACTAAGGACACAAAGTTCTGTTCTGAAAGCACCGGGGAGGATGAAGATCAGGGAAAAAATGCACCTATAAACACACCTCACATCATTCCTGTTGCTCATTATGAACTTTTGGGGTGTTTTTGGCAAGCCCAGCAGCAAGAGGGTGGGCCACTCAGCTCAGGCTAACCAAAAAGCCCAAAAGCATCTCCAGAACAGCACCCCAGTCCTCTGGGATCAACTCACATCTGGAATTTCTTAAGCCAAAGGTGGCACAGGTGTTGAGTAGCTCCTGATGGACTTTTTCAAGGAGTTCACACAATTCATTTCTGAGCAGCAATGAAACATGAACATTTTTCAATATTCTGGAGAATTTATGTTGTTTTCCTTTGAACCCATTCCTAATTTGACGTGCTGACCCCATTCTGTACTGGGAAAAGCAGCAAACCAGCTCCAGAGGAGACCATGAAGGTGATCATAGGGATGAAGCACCCCTTCTCTAAGGAAAGGCTAGGAGATTTGGGAGAAGAGAAGCTTCGGGGTGAAATCATTGTGGCCTTCCAGTGCCTGAAGGAGCTGCAAGAAACATGGAGAGAGATTCTTTTCAAGAGCCTGACGTGACAGCACAAGGGGGAATGGCTTCCCTCTGCCAGAGAGCAGGGTCAGATGGGATATTGGGAAGGAATTCTTCCCAGGGAGGGTGGGGAAGCCCTGGCACAGGTTGCCCAGAGAAGCTGCAGCTGCCCCATGCTTGGAAGTGTCCAAGCCCAGGCTGGACAGGGTTTGGAGCAACCTGGGCTTGTGGAAGATGTCCCTGTCCATGGCAGGGGGTGGAACCTGGTTGAGTTTTTAAGGTCCCTTCCAATTCAGGCCATTCTATTCAGTTTTGTCCCACTCAGCCTCAGACAGGCTCCATGTATCCACATCCTTTTTTTCAAGTTAAGGCTGCTGTCTGTATGTTCTTTTCCATTTGAGCCATTTCCCAAAAAGCAGGGTTCTGGGATGCAAACTAACCCAAATTCCTCCCCAGTGAACACAAAGGCAGCCACTTCTTTCTTCCCTTGTGGATTTATCTTCTCCAAGAGGTTTTTCTCTACCTTGATCTGCTACTGACCCTGAAAGACTTTCTGTCTGATACGCTCAGAAAATGAATAAACAGGATTTTATGCTTTTGCAAGTTGTTCCTCAAGCTGTCTTCTTGGTCCTGTCTTACGGGGGTTTTACTTTCAGCCTGGCAGGATTTACATTCTTTTTTTGCCCCACTTTCCTCAATCAGACAACTTCAACTTCTTGAAAGATGTCTTCTTATTTCTAACACTCTCTTTCACCTCCCTGCTTGAGCACAGCAGCTTTTTTCTTTCTACAAGCCTGATATCCTGTTTGCTCTAAGCCTCCTACTTGTCTCCCTTCTTGTTTCCCTGCCTGCAAGAGACAACAGACATCTTCCACTGTCAGCTGCCCAGTTTCTTTTCAACAAGCTTCTAAACTTGCCAGTTTCCCCCCTTTTATGGAATAAGCAGTGAGCTCTTGCCTCCTGTGACTGCGGCAGACGATGGCAAATCTAAGCACATCATCCCTATTGCCTCACACCCTTTTCACAGGAAGGTTTTGCCAGGACAAACACCTTGCCAAAACTCTGGTGGGAAGCAGCAGCCCTGGGAGAACAACAGATGTTTGAAATGGGGTTTTATCCCCATTCTGTGCTTGCCAAGGAAGCCGGACAGAGGATTCCATGTGATCTGCTCCGGAGGAATTTAGAAGCTACTGCCCACAAGGTGATCTGCTGCAATGATCCACATGCACATTCCCAGCTCACCTCAGCAAAGCCTGGGACAGTCATTTACAGCTGCAATCCCAAGGTGAAGGTCGGGCTAAGAAGGACCCAGGCAGCTCAGGGTG
The DNA here is from genome assembly GCA_013400495.1 of Nicator chloris. NCBI lineage: Eukaryota > Metazoa > Chordata > Aves > Passeriformes > Pycnonotidae > Nicator > Nicator chloris. Next base: position 218,973 of record WAAE01016093.1, read on the forward strand.
CACATCCAGCCCTGGCCCAATCCACTGCCAGGGTGAATCCCTCACCTCAGCAGTATCTGGGAATGCTTTTCCTGGAGTCTCACAAGCTGGGAAAATGCAACCATGAAAAAGCACCTCCTTAGGAGCAGCGTGGGCGAGGGAGGGGATTGTCCCACTTCACTCCACTTGGTGAGGCCCCACCTGCAGAGCTGCCTTCAGCTCTGGGATATCCAGCATAGCAGGGATGTGCCACTGTTGGAATCCAGAGGAGGCCACGGAGGTGTTCCAGGGGCTGGAGCCCCTCTGCTCTGGAGCCAGGCTGGGAGACCTGGGGATGTTCACCTGGAGAAGAGAAGGCTCCAGGGAGACCTCAGAGCCCCTTCCAGTGCCTACAGGGGCTCCAAGAGAGCTGGAGAGGGACTTTGGAGAAAGGCCTGGAGTGACAGGACATAGGGAATGGCCTCCCACTGCCAGAGAGTAGTGTTAGATCAGATATTGGGAAGAAATTCTTCCCTGGGAGGGTGGTGAGGCGCTGGCACAGGTTGCCCAGAGCTGCCCCTGGATCCCTTCCCTTCCCTGGAAGTGTCCAAGGCCAGGTTGGACAGGGCTTGGAGCAACCTGGGCTAGTGGAAGGTGTTGCATGACAGGAGCTGGATCAGCCTTAAGTTCCCTTCCAACCCAAAGCATTTGGGGATTCTACAACTCTGAGCTATGCCTGTGAGCACTACTCTTCCCACCTTATCAAGCAGAATCCCAGTATTCCTCATTACTAATGCTCTAGGACTGGCCTGCAAGACATGTCTCACACAACCCAACCCATGCTTCAAGGATTTCTGTGGAACATCATCAAACAACCCTTTGTCCATGGCCCAGCTCTGCCCTTCCTGGGGGGCACTCACCTGGTCAGCCCTGCCTCCTTCACCATGCGCTGCCACACCTGGACCTTCTGCTCCCGCTGGCTCAGAGCCTCCTGGTACTCCTGGGGAAGCCCCCCTGGGGTCTCTGTGGTGTCTCCTTCCATCTCAAAGGGAATCACAAAGGTGTAGAAGTCTGAGGGGGGCAGGAGCCGGAAGACGCCCGTGTCACCGCTGTCCCTGCACACCAGCATGGGGCTGTCCCAGTAGTTTGGCAGAGTGGCCAAGCCCACCTGAGCCATGTGGTCTTCCAGCATGGGATAATGGGTGTGGAAAGGGGCAAAGCTGACTGCCTGGTTGCCTGAGAGGATGAGGGGCTGTGTGGGTGTCAGAGTGTGGAAAGTACAGCCGGCGGTGGACGAAAGCGACAAGCGATGGCAAACCACGATGACCTTGACGTTGTCACAGCTCTGGACGTGGACTGAGGTCTCCACGGGGCCCAGGACAAAGGTGCTATTCCGGCACTTCTCGATGGTCACGGATCTGCCAAAGAAACACAGAACCATCAGGGCTGGAAGGGACCTCCACCTAGTCCAAGGCAGGGTCCAGGTGGGTTTGGAATGTCTCCAGAGAGGGAGACTCCACATCCTCCCTGGGCAGCTGTTGCAGTGCTCTGCCACCCTCAGTGAAGGAAGTTCTTCCTCATGTTGAGGTAAAACTTCCTGTGTTTTAGTTTATGGCCATTGCTCCTTATCCTGTCACTGGCACCTCTGAGCAAAGCCTGGCATCACCCTCTGGCACCCCCTGGAGATCTCTGTATGGATTGATGGGATCCTCTTTCAGTCTGGCCTTCTCCAGACTATCCAGGCCCAGCTCCCTCAGCCTTTCCATGTCAGGGAGATGCCCCAGTCCCTTTATTATCTCTGTACCATCCACTGGACCCTCTCAGGAACCCTCCTGAGGAACCCAGACCTGAACACAGCACCCCTCACAGGGCTGAGCAGAGGGGCAGGATCACTCCCTGACCTACTGGGAATGCTCTTCCTAATGCCCCCCAGGATCCCATTGGCCTCCTGGCCCCCAGGACACGCTCATGGTCAGCCAGGAGTCCAGCTGTGTCCTCGGAGAAGCCAAACTCACCGCAGAGGGGACAGGAGGTAGATGAAGGACTCATTGCAGCGATGGATTCTGACGTGAGCCCTCACCAGAGTGTCCGAGCTCTTGGCCAGGGTCTGCCTGTACACCTGGCTCATGATCACCATGGGGGACACCCCTGGCACCACCCGGGCACTGCAGGCAATCTTGGCTCTCCTGGTTGTTCCTTCCACTGCAAAACAAAGCCCACAAAAGTTCTGGGTCCAGCAATCCCTCAGGAAAATAATCAGCCCCAAAGTTCAAGGATGGTACTTCCCATCCATTCCCATGTGACACCAGTCAGACCATCCCTGATGCCTCCTGGGCAGGTCAGCAGCACAAGGCACCAGAAATTTCAGAAACTGAGACACTGAAGGATCAAAACCACTTCAAGATTACTTAGGAGCAGCCAAAGCCTCCCACAGGCTCCAGCCAGCCCCAAGCAAAGAATCTCCAGTGCCACAAGCCTGTTCCTGTTCCCAAACATAAGACTCAGCTTAACAGGAAGATCCTGAGGGCAAGTTTTAAGCAGGAATTCTGTGGTTTAGGAAGGGAAATGCTCCCTCTAGGACACAATCCTTAAGGCTTTCCCCATCCTCCATAACCCACTGCTCCTCTTGGGATCCTGCAGTCAGGAAAACAAAACATTGAGTTGAATTCCTTATCCTAAGAGGGAAAGTACCTCGGTTCCACTGCCATGTCCCTGAAGGAGAGGGGCTGGATTGGAGACAAGGAAACCTAGGCCAGGTCCCACGCCACTGCCAGATCCCTGGTCAGCAACAGGAGCCGAGTTCCCACTTCTGGTTTGTGGGGTTTTTTTTCCCTAAATTTTATTTATCCTATTTATCTATATTTATTTTCTGCATTTCTAAATTTATTTCTGTATTTCTAATTTCCTACATTTCTATTTTTCGATGTCTCTACGCTTTCTCTACATTTCCATATTTCTATTTCTGTGCATGGCCATGTATTTCTATATTTCCATACACTTCTGTTTCTATTTTTCCACATTTCTATTTGCCATCTTTCTACACATTTCTACTTTGCCCACGTACTCCTATTTCTCCCCACATTCCCAATCTCCCCCCGTATTTCTGTCTCTCCAAGAACAACTTCCCAGCACTTTTTCCCACCTTGCTGCGCCCACGCGAGCTTCTTGCCAGCCTTGAGGCAGACAGTCATTCCCAAGGGATTGGCAGTGAGGGAGGAGCGCAGCCAGCTCTCCAGCTTGGGCAGGGAGAAGGTTCTGGAAACCTTGGAATACCCGTTGTGGCCGTGGCAGGCCTGCCTGAGGGCCAGCTCGTGGAGGGGCCGGACGGTGCCGGAATTGCCGACGGTGCCCTCCAGCAGGAAGCTGAGGGCACACACGGCTTCAAAGGACACCAGGCTGCTGCAGCTGGAATGGGAAGAGGCTGAGAGCTGCTCTGGCTCCAGCAGCAGCTCCAACATATCCAAGAGGTGGCTCTGTACAAAGGCAAGGTGCTCCTGGTCGTTCCAATTCTGGAGGGGCAGGAAAACACACAAGGGGGTGAGTTGTCCAAGCTGAGAAGCTCCATGGACATCATATATACAAATCCTTGCTTAGAATCCTTCTAGAGGAAGGAAACCCAGCTAGACACAGTGCTCATTCCTGCTCACTCCTGCTGCTCTGCTCTCCCGAAGCTGGAAAGACATCTCCCCCACAAAAACTGAAAATAAAGCATTTCATTCCAACTCAAGTACCAAGTATTTCCTTCTAGAGAGCAGCACCAGGCTCTTCTAGAGTCCTACACAAATCCAGGCCACTGCTGCTGGCATTTGAAGGGAGGAAACAAATCAATAACTGACACTCAAGGTCTTGGAGCTGCTCCATTGGAAGATCCCTGCAGCTGGGCCAGACCTGCGGCCAGGATTCAGTGCCGCCTTCCAGGATAAAAAGCAGAGGGTCACTTCTCCACAGCGAGAGCACCAATAAACCAAACCATCTGAAAGAATCCTTATTTCAAATCCTAAAGGGTTCCAGAGCCCAAAAAAAGCAGGAGACAGGAATTCTGGCAGAGCTTCATAAAGCTGAGTTTTGCTGAAGGAACACATGGCTGTGATTACGCCTTGTCCTCATCACTTTTGTTCAACGTTTCAGGATGAAGTTACCCAGCCCCTATTTTTAATGATTCCAGCTTATCCCAAGCTACATTTCACTAGCTCATCCTACTCACAGCAGCACATCTGTGCCAGAATTCCAGAGGTTTGCATGGCCTTACATAGAGTTGCAAATTGTAATTCATTCTCCCACACAGAGCTGGCCACAGGACACACCCAACTCGCTTCTTCCTAAAAACCTAGCAGTATTTTAAAAGGAAACAAGGTTTCCACGTGGTTGATTCACAGCTGAACAACCAAATCCCCTGTCAGAAACAGTATGTTATACAAGGGAACCCCCTGGGATCCAAAACTCCAAACTGGATCGTGGGAAAAGCACTATGAGCATGGGGAGAGCTTCCTGCTTGACTAATAAAGCAAAAAGGCTATTGTTTCTTGAAGGACACTTGCCAAGACTCTTAAGGAACATTCAGTTGGGGAAAGTCTCATGGAAAACTTTAAAAAACCTTTCTATAAACTGTAGAGATCACAACAACTTCACTTTCTTTACTATGGAACAGAAATTCTGCAGCTGGGCCCTTGCTCACTCTTGGCTACAGGTGAAACCCTCCCAGGAACAAACTAGCGCCTTTCCAACCCCGCCTAAGGCAGCTCTCCACAGAGAAGAAGCTCCTGCACGCGGGGAATCCCACAGGCACGAGTACCTTATTCCCGCCCGCCGATTTCCCAGGAAGGCTGGGAGACTTGGTCCTGGGGCTGGGCCACTCGTCCCCAAGCAGAGACCGCCGCAGGGAAACCTTGTGGAGCTGCTGCACGTACAGGAAGAGCAGGAACTGCAGAGTGTCCACGGAGAGCTGGAGAGCACGGGAGAGACAAAGAGTCAGGCTGGGCCGGGCTCCGCATTAGGCGGGGTCGGGGTTCCCCCTGCTTTAGACCGGGTCCGGGCTCTTGCCTTGCTCCGCTCCCGGTCTAGCTCCTCGGCGCTGGCGCAGGCCGCCTCAGCGTCGGCCCAGCGCAGGCGGAGCGGCGGGGCGGGCCCGAGGAGGCCGCGGAAGAGCTCGAAGTAGAGCCAGGCGATCTCGCGGCTCAGCTGCAGCTTCCCGCAGGCGATGTGCCGCCAGCTGGGCCAGCGCAGCCGCGGGAAGCAGCCCTGGTCCGCCCGCGCGCGGGCGTAGGCGGCCGCCCTGCGAAGGTAGTGCGGGGTGAGGCGGGCGGGCGGCGGCGCCGGGAGCGCTCCCACCAGGAACGGCTCCGTGCGCACCCACAGCCGCACCGGCCCCGCCGCCGCCATCGTCGCCGCCACTTCCGGGTTCCGCCGAGGGCACCATCGAGACTGTCCGCCCCTCCTGCCGGGAGCCGCTGTCCATTGGCTGCGGCTGCCAGCGCGGGGGCGGGAAAAAGCAAACCGCTCGCTGATTGGCTGTTCGGAAGGAAGTCACCCCGGAGGGTTGGGGGGGCGTGGCCGGCGCCCTCGGCGGCGACGCTCCGCCAGGCGATTGGCCGGCGGCGGTGAAGTGTGAGCAGCCCATTGGCTGGTGGCGCGCGGCGGCGCGCTCGGATTGGCTGGCGGGGAACACCCCGCGCTCCCATTGGCTGGCGGCGGCGGCCGCCGGGGCCGGGGCGCTGCGGAGCCGCCCGGACGCGCTGCTCCCGCCGCTCCCCCTCAGCCGGCAGGGCTGGGCCCGCCATGGCCCCCGCCTGGATCGGCCGCCTCTGCCTCCTCCTGCTCTGCCTCTGCGGGGAGGCCGCCGCGGGGTGAGTGCGCCGGGCCGCGCCCACGGGCCGGGGGGGTTCCGCCTCAATACCAGGCCTTCCCCCTACTCAGGGTCGGCGGCCGCGGAGCTGACGGGACCCCGCTCCCTTCCCCTCATCGCTTTCCTCTCTCCTATTTCCCCTCCCCTCTTTCCCCTCGCCCCTTTCCCTTCGCGTCTCCCTCCCATCCCCTCTCTCTCCCCCATTCCCCTCTCCCATCCTCGTTCTCCTTCACCCTCTCCCCGTTCCCCTCCCCCTTCCCTCACCTTCTCTCTTCCCCCACGGCAGGAGAGACTTCTACAAGATCCTGGGGGTGTCCCGCGGCGCCTCCATCAAGGACATCAAGAAGGCCTATCGCAAACTGGCGCTGCAGCTCCATCCCGACAGGAACCCCGACGATCCCCGGGCGCAGGAGAAGTTCCAGGACCTGGGTGCTGCCTACGAGGTGAGGCCGGGAGCCCGGAGTGTCTTCCCCAGGATGGGAAAGGTGGATGGGGCTCGTAGTAAAACAGGCTGGAGCTTGGCCATTGAGAGTCGTCAGGATTCATCCTGTAGCGTTCAGGGGATGGGAAAAGAGGTTTCTAGGGACTGTAAAGGCTCTTCCATAAGGTGCAGCTGGAATCCATCCTTCCCTTGTTACCATGTGAAATTCTATCTTGCACCTGTTAATATATTGAGTTCCAGCCACCTTTTATTATCACGGAATCCCAGGATGGTTTGGGTTGGAAGGGACTTCCAGCCCTTTGCTGTGGGCAGGGACACCTTCCACTTTAAATTCCCTTCCTTCCTTCCTTCTCATCAATTTCCATCCTCCCCCTATTACTACACTAAGTTCCATCCTGCCTCTGTTCATTCATGCAATTCCAGATATTCTCTCAAATGAAAGACAAGGATCCAGAGCATACCAGGTTGCTTGGAGAGCTGCTCCTGCCAGAGGACAATCCAACACCTCAGCTCTCTCAGCCAGGAGGAAGCCAAGGCACCAGCTTAAAGTTCTTTGGAATTTATTCCCAGTTCCTCAGGGGAGAAGTGGAGGTGCAGCAGCTCCAAATGTGTGTAGGGCCTGTCTGGGATTAGTCTGAGCTGATGGAAGTTGAAAGGTGCTGGCCTCAGGTTTAGAGGATATTAAATGAGAAAACTAATTGTGGATCACAGGAAGACTCCTGTTATTCCATGATGATGTTGTGGCATGCAAATGATCCCTCGTACTAATAGCACAGTGCATTAAGTAAATCAGATATAGATTGTTGTATTGCCCAAAGGTCTGAAGTCAAAGCCTGCTTTCCTTGGCTGTACATACATAGTGATGGAATGCAGGCTGTTTCCTCCGTGTTTTCTGTCCTTTTTGTCCTCTTTCTGTCACTGTTGGACTCCATCTGCTCCTGCTCCCCACTGTGCAGCAGAGAGACCCAGAGGAAGGTGGTGCTGAAAAATTCCATTAGCAAAAATTCCTAGCAGTGACTTGCTCTTTGGGTGGGAGGTTGGGGTCCTTTGGGAAAAATCCAGCTGCAGGGGAAAGGGTTTGTAGCCTGGCTCCTGCTTCCAGGAGCTCCTCAGATATGCAAATGAGGAAGTGAGAGAACCAGCTGGCATTTATTTCTCTGTGTTGAGAAAGAAAACCGTTCACTTTAGTTTTTTCTCAGAGCTGGGACCCCTTTTTAGTTTAGACTTAAACAAACTGGCTTAGTTATCACAGGGAAAACGAATATAAAGAATTTTTTTGTGGATAGACTTGATCCTCTATCATTTGCAGTACCTCAGGATTGGTGTGCATGTGGAGCTGTGAGCTTGGTGCTGCTTCTGTGAGTTGGGATCTTGTTGGCACTTTCTGCTGGCAAAGGATTTCTCTGCCTCTTCCATGAGTTCCAGTTGATTCAAGTGTTTGCCAGCAGTTGAGATTATTCTTTCTATTTAAAAGCTAAATGAAAGAATGTTTGTAAAATCAAATCAGAAAGCCAATATTGATGTCTGTGAGGTTTGGAGGAAGCTTTTGATGCACTCCTTGTGAGGTCTTTATCTGTGTTTAGCCAGGACAGCTTGGAAATCCTTCTGCTGAATGAGCTGTGGGATACAGTGAGTTGATTTCGTTGTTTTGGGCAAGAAGGAACCAGAATTGGGTGTCCCTTTTCAACAAGAATTTTCCTCACCATAGAGCCTCTGTTAACAGCACTGCTGCTCAGGGTCTGGGTAGCTGACTATGGCACAGCTTTCCCAGAAAAGCTGAGGGGAAGGTAGGTTAGTGAACCTGCTCAGTCTCTTCAGTTTCACAGGTTCAGTGATTCCAGCCTGGAACTGCATGGTCTGTATTCAGCTGTTTCAACTAGGAAGGAGACTGATCCCAGGAGAGGGAGCTGAGGCTCTTCTACAAAGAGTCATGAGTCTCAGGATGGATTTGGGAGGAGTTTCCATGGGAATCTCAAGTGCAAAGGGAGAACTGAACCCTTACCTGCTGGGTGAAAGTAGTGAAGTCACCACTGATTTTTTCCCTGTTGCTAGCATTTATCAATGGTTATAATTCCACAGAATCTCAGGATGGTTTCAGTGGGAGGGACCTTAAAGCTCACCCAGTCCCACCCCCTGCCCTGGGCTATCCCACTATCTCAGGTGGCTCCAAGCCCTGTCCAACCTGGCCTTGGACACTTCCAGGGATGGGGCAGCCACAGCTTCTCTAAACACCCCAAATTCAGCTGGTTTTCATCTTTTAGCTGCTTCTCCACCTGTTGAGTTGCTTCTCAAACTGTTCCCACTCCTGTACAGCCTTCTGGAAGCCATCCTGCCAACTCTGGCTTTTCCAAATATGTTCAGTGGGAGAGGAGAGGCAAGGAATACTAAATGTGACCAGAGACTTCTGCCTCAGGAAAGAGCGAAGGTCAAAACTTAGGAAATAAAATCAGTGCTTAAAAGTCATGGCTGAGACACAGGGATGGTGGTATGTGATTATTTGTCTCACAAACTATAACTCATGACCTACTTTGTAGGATTTGAGTTACTCCTTCTTATTATTTTTTAATATTTAAGATAAACTCAATGTTTACAGTTTCCGGGTTCTCCTGCTTTTTTAATGGACAAAATGTGCTTGTTATGGGCTTAACTTTTCTAGACAGCACAGCTAGCAGGGCTCCTGTAGTGTCCCCAGTGAGAAGTGCTGGGAGCCCTCAGTGCCTTGTCCAACTCCTCCCCTCAGCTCCAGATGAGCCTTTCCTACATCCCTGCCTTTTCCAGGTGCTGTCAGACGAGGAGAAAAGGAAGCAGTACGATGCTTATGGAGAGGAGGGCCTGAAGGATGGGCACCAGAGCTCCCACGGAGACATCTTCTCCCAGTAAGGAGGTTTAACCCCTTTGGGCTGTCCTACAGCTGCTGCTCTGATTCTGTGATGCTCAAGCAGCCTTTTGATGGGGTTTTTACCTGGCACAGGGTCACTGATGTGCGAGTTGAGAATTTGAAGAAATACGTTTACAGTGGGTATCCCACATGCAATTTCCAGGTTTGGTGGGCCCCATTCCTTGCTGCAAGCAGGAGCCAGTAGAGACTTTCCACACAGGCACCTCTGGGCACCGTGGGTGATTTTTCACCTGCTTCAAACAGGTGGAAACTTTCTCAGGTTATCTGTGTGTGATTGGGGTTTAACCTGTTGTCACACATCACTTAGGGGACACTTTCCCTTCTGCAAAGCAATGCTGTGGTTACTTGCACAGCACCTGTAGAATTTGGAGCATTTAAAACCAAAGGCATTTGCACATTGCTTGGACAGAACCTGACTTTCTGCCCCTTTGGATAAATTTCCTAAAATAATTCCAGAAGTTGCTCAGCTCCTGTAATCCTGGGTGAGGGCTTGCACTGCTGCTCTGCTCTGTTCTGAGGGACAATATGCAGGATTCCTAGGGAGGTTTCCTCATCTTGTCATCAAACTACTGAAAACCAACCTGCTAGCAGTGACTTGAAGTGCTCCTCAGAGTTTACACCTGTTGGTGGTGGCAGCTGAGCAGCAGTGCAGTGTGGAGAGGTCAAATTCTGAGTGTTCTGCTCCAAATTTTGTTTTCTTTAGTGCAGAAAACTCTTCCAAAGTGGCTGCTTTGTTCAAAGGCTTTAGTTGTGTTCTGCAAGAGCAAGAAGAGGTTCCTGGGTTTACTCTGGAGCTTTAGGACTCCAAGGAGGCTGTTTTTTAGTGGAGTGGAAGCATTTGCCCAGAATTCCTTCCTGACCTAATCAATGTGCTTGACTCCAGCTTCTTTGGGGACTTTGGATTCATGTTTGGAGGAAACCCTCGCCAGCAAGACAGGAATATTCCCCGAGGAAGTGACATCATCGTGGACCTGGAGGTCACATTGGAGGAGGTGTATTCAGGAAACTTTGTAGAAGTAAGTTTACTTGTCTCAGTGTTTTCAGGTGTTCCCAGGTTTGAGGTGCCTGACCAGAGCTCAGAATATCTTCTCCCCAAAATTAGAGCTGCAATAGATGCTCCTTTTCTGTGTCTGGCAGTGGAGGATGTTGTGGTGCTGTTTCCTGTAGTTTACTGAAGAAACCACACTTTTATTCACCTTTTGCATCTGGCAGTGTCTCCGTGAAGTGTGATAATACTGATTCATTGGCTGTCAGTCACCAGCTCAGCTTGATGAGTGCAGCAGCCCAGTTGGAAGAGGTGTAAATTGTCCCTCTGTAGACTTAGGGATAATTGAGGTGCTGTTCATAAGCTTCAAATTCATTTTGCAATTCTTACAAAACCACACGGAGGATTTTTCAGTTTCCTTCTATGGCCAAACGTGTCACTGCAAGCTTCCAGATTATATAACTGAGAAGAGTATGTGGAAAATTATTATCTTCTTTTAAGCAAGCTCTGTCTCTGTTGCTGACAGTCCCTCCTGTCTGCATGTTGGCTTTCCATTGGTTGATTTTGTGTTGTGGCTGTCGGGGGAACTCCAGATAATTTCCCCCTTCTGTGGGACAAGGAAATGTCACAACCAAAGTGTGGGGTGTTCCATCTTAGTGTTACCTATCTTGTGTGGAAAAGTGTGGGAAAGGAAAGAGAATGGCAATAGTGGTGTCAGAGAGAGCTTTTCTGGTGTTTAACATGTGATCACAAGTTGAAAACTTGTCAGTGTTTTGCTGAGGCCACATTTGGAGTTATTGCGGCAAGACACAACAATGGGCCACAGCCCGTTAGCATGGGGTTGGAATTAGGTGATCTTCAAGGTCCCTTCCAAACCAAACCATTCTCTGTTCAGAGAAATCCAGACCCTTGTGGAGACCCAGGAAAGCTGACATCAACCTCTCCCTCTTCCCTTCAGGTTGTCAGGAACAAGCCAGTGGCAAGACAGGCACCTGGCAAACGGAAATGCAACTGCAGGCAGGAGATGAGAACCACCCAGCTGGGGCCTGGGCGCTTCCAGATGACTCAAGAAGTTGTTTGTGATGAATGTCCAAACGTCAAGTGAGTTTGGTGCTCTTTCCTGCTCCACAAAATCATAAATTCCGTGATTTTACAGTGTTATAGGGATGTTTATTCCAACACCCACCGCTAGGTGGGGGAACGCACCTGTATTCCCGGGAAGAACTGGGGACTTTAGGAAGGCTTAACACCGGGTTCTCATTTCCAGGGAGCCACTCTTTATCCTTATCTGTTGGATGTAGAGCTCCCCAGTTTCCTCTTCCAGCCTTTTATTGCTTGTACAGTCACACTGCAGTGGAAGTTCCACAACTAAATCTGAACGGGAAGCACACAGCTGGGAACAAGTGGATATGGAATGCCATGATGTAGTCACACACGCTGATGCTGACTGTGTATTTGGGAGCTTTCAACATCACCTTCTCTACTCCCCGAGTCTCAGCTCACCAGAAAGGCAGCTCTGACCCTCTAGGTTTAGATGTGAGCAAGGAGAGCATGTATGAGCTTGTGGGGGTGTTCTCCTTACCCCAGTGACACACATTAAAAGTTGAGATGAAGTTGGAACAAATAATGTTGAAAACTGAGTGCTGTGTGGGCCTGATACTTCTGGGTCTGAGAGATTTTAGCCTGCTAGCCTGCTAACTTTCTCCCAAGGGAGAAATTCTTAAGAAAGCTTCTTCTCAAAACAAATCTTGGCAAGCAATTATCCTTTCTCAAAACAATCTTTCTCCAGGTAGTGTTTTGCTTTTCTAGTTCTCAAAACATTTTACCTGTTTCTCTGGTTTAACCAATGGGATTAGAGAGGTGTCGTTCCTATTCACCAATCATGTTAAGTCTGTATCAGAACACCTTATAAAAAGGTAGCAAGAATTAGACAAAAAAGGCTTTTTCCTATGCTCTTTGCCTTCTGAAATATTTGGAGTCTCTCATCTTTTTTCATGCACTATAATGACATGTGCTGGGTTGCTCTTCCCGTTTTCAGGCTGGTGAATGAGGAGCGGACACTGGAGGTGGAGATAGAGCCAGGGGTGAGGGATGGCATGGAGTATCCCTTCATTGGGGAAGGTGAGTGTGTTCTCTGCTATGAGCTGCTCCTCTTCCATGGTTCTCTGGCACTGCCCAAGCCTCCCATGTGGCTGGAAGCGCTGTGTCCTCTGCATGTGCTGGAATCCAGGAGCATGTTCCTAAGTCTGGATAACACAGTTCCACTCCCTTAGCTGGGAGTGGGGACATGAACCAAGCCAGCTCTAAATCTGATGTTTCGCAGAACGCCTGAGCAGGAGCATCTGTTCCAGGCTTGAGCCCTCTGCCCTTCAGTGACTAAAGGACATCATTAACATGCAGACAGGTTTTCCAGAACTGCAGAGGTGTGTTCAAGGTCACACCTCTGGGTGTTCTGGAACACTCAGAGGTGTGACCTTGCTGAGGCAACAGTCAGAAAGCCCTTAGCTCTTTAGGATATCTTTAAGCTGAATTTTGGTCCTCTAAAGATCAATTAGTTGCTTTTTTTTCCTTTGACTTGTGAGCTGCAAGTCTGTAAATATCCTGCTTGTCTCTCCACTTGTTCCTAACTATTTCCTTTAAATGAAGCTTTTCTTTCTCCCCCACAGGTGAGCCCCACGTGGATGGGGAGCCAGGAGATTTGCGCTTCCGAATAAAAGTTCTTAAGTAAGTCTCTGGCTTAGTTAGGCTCTTGCTTGGCCAGATGGAGCTTGCCCTTCAGCAGGGCAGGTGCAGGCCTGGCACTCAGGGCTGTGCAGGATGCTCAGCCCTCATGGTGCTGGAGGAGCTGGACTTGATGCCCTTCAAAGTGGAATTATCAAAGTATCTGAATTTTTTTTGGCTTGAATTCACCATGTGTGATTCAGAATAAGTATCTCCTTTTTCCTAGCACACAATCTCGCTATTATAAGGAAATGCACTACTAAGAAAATTGATGTGTGAGTCAGGACTTCTTGCCACACCTCACCACTCAGTGCCCTAGAAATAGAAAAGACACTTATCAGTGCATATCTTACACAGGAAAATGAGGCTAAATTTGAGTCATTCCTTACTTCCCCTCCTATTTATGATTTCTCCAAGCTCCCAAATAGAAGGAAAGAAGCTCAAGGACCTGTTTCCCTTCTAGGGAAGGAGAAAAGTTCAATGGCTCTTATTTCCACAGGCACCCAGTGTTTGAAAGGAGAGGAGACGACTTGTACACAAACGTGACAATCTCGCTGGTCGAGGCACTGACAGGCTTTGAGATGGATATTGCCCACTTGGATGGACACAAGGTGAGGCCCAGGGTGTGGTGTGCATCCCAAATTCACCTGCAGCTCCGTGCTGAGGGTTGGCTTGCTCAGGGTCTGGTTATCTACAGTATTCCCTCTGTTGGAGCATTCCAGACCAATTCCCATGGAGCCAAAATGGACTCTCTCCAAGGGATACACAATGTGTGCCTCACTTCCAGGCTGTCCCAGCAGTGGGCGGTGTTAGTTCTGGCATGTGTCCAGTAAAACTGCCTGGACCCATCAAATATCACTGGTTTTGGCAAGGAATCAATGCCAGTTGGAGGTTTCCAGTGGGTTGGAAAGAGTGTTGGGGTATTGGGGTGCACACACAGAACATGAACTGCCCAGGGAGGTGGTGGAGTCCAGGGAACATCTGGGTGTGGCCCTCAGTGCTCTGTTCTGGTTGACAAGGTGGGGATCAGTCATGGCTTGGGCTCAATGATCTTGGAAGTCTTTCCCAACCTCAGTGATCTTGGGATCCTGATCCTGTAACACTAATAAATGTTCCAAACTTCCTTTTCTCGCCAGGTTCACATTGGGCGGGATAAAACCACAAAACCGGGCGCCAAGCTGTGGAAGAAGGGAGAAGGTCTTCCAAACTTTGATAACAACAACATCAAAGGCTCCCTAATAATCACCTTCGACGTGGAGTTCCCCAAGGAGCAGCTGACACCCGAGCAGCGGGAAGGTGCGTGTGCAGAGCTCTGAACCTGGCACAGCTCATCCATGGGCTGGAGCAGTCAGGAGGGACTGTCCTGTCCCTGTGCCCCTTGTCCAACATAACACCGTTGGCTCATGGCCTGTGATTAACTCCCACTTCCCTTGGAAGCAAGGAAGCTTGGCTGCTGCGGTTGTGGCTGAGGTTGGGATGTGCTGCTGCTGGAATGCAGCTCTTGGCAAGTTTGCAGGTGCTTTGTTTTGGTGCTGCCCATCTGTCTGACCCCACAGCCTTGCTGGGCTCAGCCTCTGTCTGCTTTGCCTCGGCTGGAATGGGATCACAAAGGGTTTTCCAGCCCCTGCTGCTACTTTCTTGGAGGAAAGACTTGTGGAAATCCCTCTGCTGCCGAGGGTAAGGAATGTCACACTGCGTCAGGAGAAGGGTTGTTCCTCCCCACAGCTCCTTCCACCCTACTCCCTCTAGGACAGATCTGCTGCTCAGCTTCAGTGCTCAAATGGAAACCTGATTAACCATGTAGGAATCCTAAAATTGCCAGGAGGGTAAATCCTTAAATACTTCTAGCAGGGAATTCTTTGCTCCAGCAGCCTCCGTGGTGCTGCTGCTCCATGTCAGAGTAGGAATCAAGGGCCTCATTCTCTGCCATGGGACAAAGATATTCCTGGCATGTACTAGTGCAGCTCTTCAGGAAATCCCCAGAACTTCTTCCACGGCTTCTTCTAAGTGGATTTCCTGGACTCCTCAAGTTTGTAGTGGGAAGCCAAGCCCTGGGTGGATTTTATTCCACCCATGGCACTTGCTACTGCCTTGGCCACACTGTGCCAGCTGCCCAGGTGGCTGCAGCTCCAGATGTCGTGAGGCTCCTCCTGCAGCTGTTTGGGCTGGGAGGTCTGTACCTCTGGGCTGGGCTTAGAGTGATCCTGGTTCGTGATTTTAACCCTGTGCTTTCCCTCTTGTTCCAAGAGTGTTGTGGAGGGCATGGTGACCACATCACTGTGGAGCGTCAGTCCAGGCTTTTCTGCCCTTCCAGAAGCTTCATCAGGCAACAGCAGCTCTGAAACTGATGCAAGGTTATTCCAGCTGTTGTTCTTGGCAGTTTAGAGGACACTGGGCAAGGAGCAGTGATAGAAGCTTCCATGTTTTTGACAGAATTGCTCACACACCTCTACGGATATCCGGGAACAGAGAGATGATGGCACTGCCATGGGTGTGTTCAGGCACAGGGCCTTGGGTTTTTCTCTCCCTCCTAAAGCAATTCCACATTTCCCAGGGGAAGGTGACTGGGTAGGCAGTCAGATGCCTTTCTGTGTGCTGGGTATCTCCAAACATCGATGATTTCAGGAGTTTTATGAGGGAATAGGTCTATCCCTGTGTGTGGCAGCAGTTCAGTGTACACATTCAATGGAAAACTGTAGGCTTCAGAATTCAAAACATCCCTTTTTTTCCTTATTGTTGGCAGTGGTCCTCATTTCTTATCTCCTGACCACACATCTGGCTCCTGGGGCTGTCAGAAGATACTCTGGCTGTGAGAACACCACCCTGAGCTTTGGAGTCACAGAAATAATATCTCTTCTTTCCTGCAGTGGGACTTGATCACTGTTGGTCAGAGCTGCCTCTCCCTCTGTGCTGTAACCTGTCACTTCTTGCTGGTACCAGCAGCATTTCAAAGGAAAAATTGACTTCAGGCTCCAGTAAAAGTGCCTGAAGTGCACCAATTGTTAGGATTCCTGGTTGGAATTCCTGATTCAACCTTGGGTATGTGTTGAAATATCCTGTGCACTACTGAGGGCCAGCAGGCTGCTGCCAGCGCTGTGGGAGCTGCTGGGAAATGAGATGTGGGATGGTGCTAATCCCAATTTTTTCAGGGTTCCTGGAGCACACCTTTCTTCAGCTACAGCCTTCCTTTCTAAGAACCACACATCCAGGGGCCACATCCTCCCACCCAGCCGGGAAGTGACTCGGAGCCTCTTCTGGATGCAGGAGAGGAAGTGAATTTGCCTTGGAGAATTACCTGTTCCTAATAATGAGCAGCTCCTGGACAGGGGCTCACTTTGTCCTGGTGTTCCTGAAAAGAATTCAGGAATCTCTGGCCACCAGACAAGGAGCATGAGAAGTTCTTGCCTGGCAGAGAGATGTCCTGCTTCCAGTTACTACTTCCAGGACAGTTTTCCAGTATTTTAACATAGCTACTCTGACCTTTTTGCATCCCATCAATGGTTTTCAAGGACAGTGGAATGTGTAGCCAAAAAGGTTTAAGGATAGACAAGCAGAACAAGGGTTGCAGGGAGACAAACTGTTTTTGAGCAGGATTTCCTGAAGGATTTGCATGCCTGAAAGGTTGGAATTTTCTTCTGTACAAGTAAATTGGTTGATTTCATTACTGACAGTCAATCTAAACCTCCCCTGGAGCAACTTGAGGCCATTTCCTCTCATCCCGTCTCTTGTTCCCCTGAGCAGTCTCAGGTGGGGGTCACCACCCAGCTGCCCCCTCCTGTCAGGGAGTTGTGCAGAGCCAGAAGGTTCCCCCTGAGCCTCCTTTTCTCCAGGCTGAGCTCCCCCAGCTCCCTCAGCTGCTCCTGGTGCTCCAGCCCTTCCCCAGCTCCATTCCCTTCCCTGAACACGCTCCAGCCCTCAATGTCCTTCTTTTAGTTATTTGAAGGTCACGCACAGTGTTGGGAGTTTCCCTCTGTTTTGGGTCCTGTTTTGGGCTCTGTGGTTTTTGAGGCTGCTCTGAGCTGTGTCCCGAGGGGCTCCAGGGCAGTGAGTGACCAGGCTGAGTTCATCAGAGGGGACTCCCTCTCTAATCTCTGGAAAAACAGTGACACATCCACCCTTGCCACTCTGCTTCCTCTGCGCCGTGTGCACTTGCCCTTTAAGCAGCAGTGGAGACCTGCCAGCCCTTCGCTGTCCTGCCGACCCCAGGAGATGAGCTGTGATGGATTTAAGGGCTGACTCACCCTTTTAGCCTGTTTGGTAAGAATTTGATACCGACAGATCCTTGAACTGCAGCTCCTTGGAATGTTTAGTGTACGGGATTTCGGGAATGGGGAAAAAGTGTTGGAAAAGTCATCCTGACATCTTTGCTGAGCTCTGGGTATGACATTCTCCCTTCCCTTGCAGGTCTCAAGCAGCTGTTGAAGCAAGGATCAGTGCAGAAGGTCTACAACGGATTGCAGGGATATTGATGTGTGGAAAAATTGGACTTCCCTGGAAATGCAAAGTCAGATTTGTTTGCGGTCTTTTCTCCTGCCCACTGTAGAAGGGGGAAGAGGGAGGGGGGCAATGGTTGAGGTTTAGCTCATCTTTGGTTTGTAAATTATGGAAGTGCTCAGAGTTTGGGGAAGTACTTTTTCAGGACATAACTGGTGCTGCCTATCATGTTCCACGTCCTGGAACAACAGAGATTCCTTAAGCAGGAAAACCTAGATGGGAAAAGGAGTTTTAAATTCCACACAGATTGGAATTTCTGGTTTTTAAATATATTTTGATGTGACTTTTCTTGGCCATCTCAACATATTTTCATAGCTGCTCCTGCTTTTTACGTCCTTCGTGTAAATTTCTTCCAAATTCCTGTTGTTTGGGGGTGATATTTTTAATCCCAGCCCATCCTCCCCTTCCCCTCTGAGTCCAGAGTGTGGTATTGGTTCAGAGTCTCGTTTGGGGCAGGAGTACTGGTGCTGTTGGGAGTGCACTGGGCTGTGTTATCCCCCACAATTGATTGGGAAAAGAGTCTCTCAAAGCCTTTGTGGGCTCTCTTAACTATCAAGTCCCAAAAGTCAAGGCTTGGTTAGAAATTTGACGTTGCACCAGCTTAGCAAAGACTCCTTGGTCATGGTGGAATTTGGGAATGGCTCCTCATGGCCTTGGTTGTCCCTCGTTGCCCCCACATGGAACCAGTCTGGAAAAGCTCCCTCCCCTCCTGCGCTCTGTCCTCCGTGAGGACGGGTGAGGCTGATGGGAATAAAGTGTTTGTTGGAGTTGGAATGGCAAAACCTCCCTGGTGATGTGTTTCTGGAACAGACCTGGGCTTCCCTGTGCCAGGCAGCAACAGAAATCATGGAATCAGTAAGGCTGGAAAACCCTCTGAGGTCAAGTCCAACCATTCCCCAGCACTTCCAAGGCCACCACTGCCCCATGTCCCCAAGTGCCACATCCACACGTCTGTTAAACCCCTCCAGGGATGAGGACTCCACCACTGCCCTGGGCAGCTGTGCCAGTGCTTGACCACCCTTTTAGGGAAGGAATTTTCTGTCACATCCAATCTAAACCTCCCCTGGAGTAACTTGAGGCTGTTTCCTCTTGTCCTGTCGCTTGTTCCATGGGAGAAGAGCCCAACGCCACCTGGCTCCACACTCCTTCCAGTTCCTTCAGGCATCTTGGGGGCTGTAAAGTGGGACCCTTCCAGCTTCTCCCCACCCCATTCCCAATTTGGGAAGTGCATGGGCTGTGGTTTGCCTACAGGGAACTGTTTGCTGGGGAGCAGCAGATGCAGCCTCAGGGTGGTTTTGTTTTCGGTTTATTCCCTGTTTTCCTTCCTTGGGAGCAGGAAGCAGCTCAAGGTGGGCACAGCCCCTGTGTCCATGCTGCCTTTGGTCCAGCAAGTCCCACCCAGCCCTGCAGCTCCAGGGGGAGTGACGCAGGGGAAGCAGCAGCCCCGGGAAGATTTCCTGTTGGATCCTGTGTACATTTGCCTTGGCAGAGCACAGCAGGGGAGCAGCTGAGACAAACCTGCAATGCCAAACCCTTGGTCTCTGCTTCTCCTCAGAATCCATAAGGATAAAGTGGTAACCCCAGCTGAGGCTGCTTCCTCTGCCCATGATGCCCAGTCTTTTCAAGGTGCTGCCTCTGGTCCCTCTTAGTTCAAGTTTCTAGGAAACCTCAGATTTCAAATAAATTCCTTCCCATATCCACGTGCATGGGACAAGGGTTCATTCAGCCCCTTGCAACCTATAGCAATAAACCCAAAAAGCCAAGATTTCACTCCTAAGCTCCAAGTTCTCCCCCAGAGGAAGGTGTAACCTGTCCTACCTGCACCCTAGCAGCAGCCAGCAGGTTTATTTTGGGCCTGAGTCCTTGTTCCCACTGCTGCTTTTCCTTTCCCTGCTAATTCCTTTCCTTCCTGTGGTTTGTTTTTATTGCATTGTGGGGCCAGGCTCTTTGGAGCACACAACAATGGGTGCAGAGCCCCGGCTTGCACACCAGCAAGGAGATAAACAGGAAAAAAAGCCCCAAATTCCAACTAAGAATCCCTGCTTCCTTCCACCCTTTCCCCCCTGCTGTGGGGTGTGTTCGGAGCCGGCGTCCAACGCCTTTCCCACCTCCAGACAAAGCTTCCAGAGCTTCCATGCTTTTGCCCGGCAGCAACAGCAGTGCTTGCTCAAACATTCCCAGTGGGTTTGCTTCTGAGCCACTCGCAGTCTGCTTTTTTTAGGATCATGGAATATTTGTCCTCCAAGCACTGGGGGCGCGGAGGGTGCTTGGTGTCCCCTCGGTGTCCCCTTCTCTGGTGACATGGAGCTGGTGGGAGCGAGTCATGGCACACATGGGTTGCTTTTTCCATAGAAATGCTTCCCACGAGGTTTAGGTGTTCACATCTTGGTCTGGCACCAAACGAGGATCCTGACTGAACCTCCAGGCTGGGAATTTTGTCGTGCACAGCTTGAGTTTCCAGTCCTTTCTAAGCAACGCCATTCCCAAACTGGAACAAATAAGCGCAAATTTCCTGGGCCTCTTTTAACCTAAATCCGTGGAATGGTGAGAATTGTGAGGGTTCAGGTGCAGGCATGTTGTTCAATTCTTCTAGGAAAACACTTGTCCTTGGAATGCACTCCCAGAAGTCCATGCTGCTTTGGGAAGGCCTGGCTGAAATGGGGTCCTGGTTTATTCCTGAAGGGAATGGTTTTCAGCACCTCCAGGGGCTGTATGTGTGTTCTTTCAGGGCCTCACCACAGGCTGGCTTTTACATGTCATCACCTCCATCGGCACTGTGTTCCCACCCTTTGTCTGGATCCCTCCCATCCCAGGGGAGGGGAAGGAGCAGATGGGATGAGGATTCCGTAGCAGGTTGATGATGGGAGGGAGTACCAGGCTCAGATCCACCTTTCCATCATGCCCTGCAGCCCTGCCCGTGTCTTCTGTCCCTCCACAGCCTGGGCTGGCTGCACCCAGAGCCACATTCCTCATCCCAGACTGGATGGTGAAGTCTTGGGACTGCTCCAAGGAGTTTCAGCCCTTGGCGTGGGGGTCTTGGGAGGAGGGCTTTGCTCCCAATGGCTTCAGTCACATCAAAGGCTGCTCCCCACGCTGGGATTTGGGTGAAAGTGTTCCCAAACAGTCATTTTTTCCAGGGAAACTTCTCAGAAAGCACAGTGCAAGCAAGCTTGGGTTTTCCAAAGAAAAAACTTCTTTTTTCATGTCTTTATCTCCCTCTGAACCTTTCTACTTCAGGGCTGGGCAGTGGAGGATGAAGGGAGAAGGGGCTGGTGCCAGGAGAGGTTTGCTCTGAGGACACGTGGGTTTGGAGTGGGAACCTCCAGCTGGAACGGGAAGGCGGAGCGATGATTCCTCGCTGGAATCCTTACTGTGATTGCCAGCTAGGAGCCCCCGACCCTGCTCGCCGGCATTGCAGGAGCTGGTGGAGCAGCCTGGCTTGCTCCGGAGCGGTCCCGAGGGAGAGGGCAGCCCTCTGGGGCAGGGCAGAGGTGTGGGATGGGTGGTACCCACTGCCTTCATCCCGCCTGCCACATATCCCTGCTCCTGGCCAGCAGCCAGCACTCTCCTCCTGTTTCCTCCGGCTGACCTGGGAGGTGAGCCGGAAGGGAAGAGGGCAGCGCCGGGCACCGTCCGCCCTGCGAGGAGGGAGTGGCCAGCACGGCCCGTCCCTGTGCTGGGAGGCTTTTCCAGGGAAATGCTGGCTTCCATGTGGGAGCAGGAGTCTGCTAGGAAGGAGATCCCCGCACCCCAGTGCAGCTCCTGGGGCTAACACGGGTGTCCCAAAGTCAGGAATTCAAACATCTGTGGCTGTGACACTGTGACCTCTGGGAATTTGGAAGGATGGGGTTTGTTTAGTCCTGAAAAGCCACAATGACACCAGTGCAGGCTCGAGTGCGTAAGAGGTGTTTACAGGGATAATCCCACTTCCTTCCAGGTGGATCCCATCAGCTCCACTTTTTTTCCCCTCTCTCATCCCCAGCAGGCACCAGAGCCCATCACTGGTTTTGGGCAGCTCCTGGAGCCGTCCAGCCCTTTGTCCTGAGGCACAGCAGCTCCCAAAGGACACAGACAGAGATACCAACCTTGCAGGGGGAGCTGATGTCCAACAGGAAACAGGGTGACCTGCTCACCCCATCCAAGTTCCCCATGGGATGAGGCAAAGGCAAGAGCTGGTTCCTGGCAGATGGGCATTGCCTCACTGGAGCAAGGATCAAGGCTTGGGCGTCTTATCCGAGCCCTTATCCAAGACAGCGACAGCAGAGCAGGCTGATGGAAACCCTGCGTGGAAAACAAAGCCTTGCCCGGCAATCCCTGCAGATAACAGGGATGGGTCACTCTGGGAGCTGGTTAAAGCTGCCAGAGGTTTCCATGCGGGTTCATTCACCCTCCTGCAGAACACAAAAGTCCTCCAAGGAGAAAACTGAAACCACCCCTCACTGATGCAATACTCACTGGTGCCTGTCCCGAGCCGTGATCCAGGGCAGAAGAGCAGCCAAATTTGGGGAAGGATGAGCCGTGCATGTGGCTGCTGGCTGCCAGGAAGCTGGTCTCTGTTGGAGTGGTGGCGGAACACGAGCCCAGCTCCCAGTTCTGAGGCAGCCAAGCTACTGTCCCCAGCTGCCACACCCAGCCAGGCCTCAGCGGCCCTGCCATGAGGCACTTGAGGGTTTTGGGGTGAGGAAGAGAAATGTTGGGGCAACAAATTGTGATGTTTGAGGTGAGGGAGAGAAATTTTGGGGCTACTATGTGTTGGAGGTGGATGCTGCCACCATGACCCCTCTGCTGCTGGGCACTACATCCAGGTGGGACACTGATGCTGGTCACAGTCAGGGAGCTGCCTTGGGATGGAGGTGCCAGGTTCAGGTGCATTGCCCATGGACACCAATGGAGATGAGGCTGTTCCTTGGAGTTCTACACTTTTAGGGAATCCCCACTGCCCAGTCCCTTGTGGAAACTCAAGAGCAGCAGCAGAGTCAGCTCCATTCTGGAGTGTTCTCTAGACACACACAGGGGGTTAGGGGGCAGGAAGAAGGCTTTTCCGGAGCTGCGTGGAGAAGCTCAGACTTCCTCATCTGTGCACATGACCCATTTCTGGAGCAAAAAGCAAAGCAAGCTCTGCTGTTCCAGGCCTCCCCCCACAGTGTTTGCCACCTGGGTCTGTCCTGGATGCCATCCCCGCTCCATTGCAGCCGTGGGGATCCCACAGCATCCACGCTCAGCCATCCCAGCCAGGGCAAGGAGCTGCACCCCAGGGAGAGGGGACTGGGAATGGGAATCACTCCAAGTCTTGGGGACCACGGTGCAACATCTGCAGGTAGCAGAGATGCCCCGAGTCTGAAACTCAAAGCAGAGGTGGCAATGCAGCAGTTTCTTCCAGCTGGAAGGGATTGAATCCCTTTGTGGGCAGCAAATTGAGCACGTGTGACCTTTGGCACTGCCCCGGTGTCCCTGGATGCTGGCGGCAGGGACACGGAGCGCTCGGCCCACAGCACAGCTCCTGCCAAGGGCGCTGCTCCAAGGGCTGAGCGATGACGTTCCCGTGCCTCATCCGTGTTGTTTTGGATTCTCCGGCCTCTCGGAGCCCGCCAAGGGTGGGGAGCACCCTGGCCCCTGCCCCAGGAGCCCAGGGGAGGCGGGGGCTGCTCCGGGGCTGGCTGGGGGTCAGGGTGGTGACATGTGGGCTTTGGAGACCTCCTCCTCCATCCCTCCATGAGGACAACCCCTGAGGTCATCTTCCCATCCCTTCTGACCCTCGTCTTTTCCCATCTTCCCTCATCCCACCCTGTCTTGCTCACGGGGTGTTTAGAAAGGAAAGAGCTGGAAGTGAATCCAGGAAAGCCTCTCTCCTGTGCTGTCCCCAGGCTGCTCCTGGCTCGCCCCCAGCCCTTCCTGCCGCCGGAGCAGTGGAGATGTGCAGGAGAGCTCAAAAACCCCTTTTGGGTGAAAGGGAAATGTGGCCAAGAGATTCTTATCAACACAATCCAAGTTCAACCAGTCAAAGTGGAGTTTTAGCTCAGATTTGGATTGTGGAAAACTGTCCCCTCACAGCTGTGTGTGCTTGACCTCAGCATCTCAAGGAAATGAAAACATCGAGAAAATTACTTAAGTGAGTCAAACCAAAGCTGGGAGAAGGTTGAAATGAGCTCAGGAGGTGCAAACACCACCAGTGTTTTTCCAGAGTCCTGGAAAACATAGCACACAACCCAAAATCTGGCACAGGGGCTGGCAAAACCAACGAGCCCACCCAGCACCAGCAGCGGTGGTCCAGGATGGACCCACAGCCCTACATCGGCACTGCCAAGGGAAACAAGAGCAGCCAAAGGTGTGGTGGGAGCTGATGGGTGGTTTTATTACACAAGGTGTGACATCCTCCCTCCATCCCCACTGGAACAGGGATAAATGAGGGTTTAACACCATCCTTTTAACTATTCCATGGCTATTTCTCCTGCTGCTCTCCCCCCACACCCCTCCCCACTCATTGTTCCATGCATGCCCAGTGTTTCTGTGTGGAGTCTCAGTGCATTTCCTGGTGTGAGGACCGTCCACAAGGCTGGGGGCTGCTGGAGGGGTCAGTCCAGCTGGGACAGGACTGGGAAGCCACTGGTGTCCTTGGGGAGCAAAGCCCATGGCACTGGGGTCATGCATCCCGTGTGAGGGATGAGCTTGGTCCCTGCCTCCACGGCGGGATGATGGATCCATCCTCTGTGTCTATGCAGGGATGATGGATCCAGCCCCTGCCTCCCCAGCGTGATGATGGATCCATGGAGAGTTGCTGGATCCTTGGGAAGGTGATGGATCCATCCCCCGACTCCACAGGGTGATGATGGGTCTGTCCCCTGCCTCCACAGGGTGGTGGTGGGTGCACAGGAAGATGACAGGTCCGTCCCCTGTGTCCATGGGGTGACATGGGACAGCTGCCCACGCTAGCAGCTCCCTCCCGTGCACAGGAAGATGCCCAGGGCCATGCCCAGCAGGACGAGGCTTCCCAGGACCAGCCCCAGGACCAGCGGAGTGCGCGATCGGCCGCTGACTTTTCCTGCAAGAGGCAAGAGGGATGGAGGTGACGACTCGGCCACACCACCGTGTCCCTGTCGCCAGCCCCGGCCCCACCACGGACCTGTCCTGGCGCTCTGAGCCTGCAGGATGCTGACACAGGTGGTGTTGAGGAAATACTGCAGGTGCGCCGTGGTTACGGGGTATTTCATCAGCTGTTCCCGGGCGAAGGCGGCCACCGGGAGCTCGCCGGGCCAGCGCCGCTCCCAGGTGGCGCTGGGGACGTGGAAGCTGAGGAACGCCGTCCCGTTGAGGGTCACCTCGTAGAAGCTCTGGGCTGTGCCGTTGGGGTAGAGGCGACAGCCGAGGCGGCAGCACAGGTGCTGGGTGACTGCAGAGACAGACGGAGGGGACAGGGTCACCACGCTCTCGCCCTCAGCACCCCGTGGCCCTCACCAGCAGCAAACTGCGCACTGAGCTGGCACAGCCACAGCCCCGAGGGACCCAACCCACCCACAGCTCTGCTTCCCCTCGGGTTGACCGTGGCAGTGACTTTTCCAGCGGCCGGGATTATTTTCCCTCCCTTATCTCCGCACAGCACAGCTCCGGTTTTACAGAGCGGGAGGTTTTGGGCACAGAGCTGCTCGTGGAGAAGCTCAGACTTCCTCATCTGTGCACATGACCCATTTCTGGAGCAAAAAGCAAAGCAAGCTCTGCTGTTCCAGGCCTCCCCCCACAGTGTTTGCCACCTGGGTCTGTCCTGGATGCCATCCCCGCTCCATCGCAGCCGTGGGGATCCCACAGCATCCACGCTCAGCCATCCCAGCCAGGGCAAGGAGCGAGACACCGGGACAGGGACACCGGGAGGGGTGGGACAGGTCGTGCCAGAGACCCCGCGGTGACACTGGGCTCCCCATTGGTACAAGAATGTGGGGCTGGGGCAAAACCGGTTTGGGGGTGACCAAGGAAGGGAAAGGAAAGCACATCCCGGGCAGGAGCAGCAGAGGTGACAGTGCTTGTGGGGCGGAGCGGGCAGGAGCACAAAACCATCGCCAGCAGCGTCCCACAGCTCCCACAAGCTGCGGGATGCAGGCAGGGAGCAGGAGGGATGCAGGCAGGGTGCAAGTGGGATACAGGCAGAGCACAGGCATGGAGCAGACAGTGTTCCTAAACCTCACCACCCCACAGGCTCCAGCCCCCAGCCCTTTCCCTGAGGAGCAGCAACAGGTTGAGCATCATCCCGCTCCCAGGGTGTGCTCCGGGTAAGAAACTCCCAGCTCCACAGAAGGGCTCCCTTTGCCCACAGAGAGGTTTTGCGCACGGCCGTGTCCGCATCCCTTCGCCCATCTGTCCCTGGAGAGCCACCCCCGTGCCCTGGCCGCGCGGAGGAGGCTCCCCTTCCCCGGGGCACCCACCCTGTCCCCCGGGTACCACTCACATTTGGTGGGTCTCTCCTTGTCGAAGAGCTGCACCAGGTACCTGAAGTTCGTCAGGTAGGTGATCACCACGTTCTGCTGCCGGGCCCAGGCATCCGGAGGCTCCAGCGGGAGCACCTGGGTGACATTAGACCCTTCCAGGAGATGGCTGAGCTGCCCGTTCAGGGTGGCGTTCCCCCAGAACATGGAATTGCCCATGTAGACGCGGGTCAGCTGGAGCATGGTGAAGGCGAGCGGGGCTGCAGGAGACGTGGGACATCACCCACCCGCCGTGAGCCCCGTGTGCCCCCACGCCAACCCCGGTGTCCCCCGCCACCGCCGTGTCGCTGCCTTACCCGCCTGCTCGGCCCCGCAGCCCAGGGCCCCGCTGAGCAGCAGCAGCCGCAGCATCGTGGGGACGGGCACCGCGCCGGGGACGGGCGCCGGGCCGGGGACGCGCTGCTGGCCCCACGGCTGGCCCACGGGATGTTAAGCGGGTCGGGGAGGTGGGGCTATGGGAGGAGGAGAGCGGGACTCCGGCCAGGTCTCTCCCATTTCCTCAACCCGAGGCACCCGCACCCCTTCCCTGCCGGATATGCCGGGCTCCGCGGCGCCTGAGGATGCAGGAGGAGGCTCCAAGCTGCCCCCGGCACAGAGGGAATTGGGCGAGCTGCCAGCACCTGACTCAGTTTCCCCATCCCTTGGCTGGGCAGGACCCAGTCCCACTCCCCTGGGGGATGTGGGAGACCAGGGGGACACGGTGATGGGGACCATTCCCAGGGAATGGGGAGTAATGGAGGAGCAGCCTCCCAGCACTGCACTGCACCCACCTGGTGTGGAAAAGGGCATCCAGCTACAGGACCCCCCTCCCTGGAAAGGGGTGACACTCTGGGTAGCTGAGTTGGGCAGTGGGGATGAGAAATCCATGGCAGGGCTTCCTCCATAGGTTTGTTTTTTAATTATACCTAAGATAATGATAAATTTTAAATTTTTAAGTGTGAAACTTCTAGTAAAAGCTCCAGCTCGTCTCATTGGCAGAGCATGGCACAGCCTGGGGTGGCACATAATGGCATCACACCGCCTGCTGTGGCATGGAATATAGTCATGGAATGCTCTGGGTGGGAAGGGACCTGAAAGCCCATCTCGTTCCACTCCCTGCCATGGGCAGGGACACCCAGGTTGCTCCAAGCCCCATCCAGCCTGGCCTTCGACACTTCCAGGGATGGGGCAGCCACAGCTGCTCTGGGCAGCTGTGCCAGGGCCTCCTCACCCTCCTAGCCAAGAATTTCTTCCCATCTAACCCTGCCCTCTGGTAGGTGGAAGCCATTCCCCTCTGCCAGGGCCCTTTGGGAATATTCTCTCTCCAGCTTCCTTGTTGGCTCCTTCAGGTGCAGGAAGGCCACAGTGAGGTCACCCCAAAGCTTCTCCAGGCTGAACAATCCCAACTCTCAGCCTTTCCTCCCAGCAGAGCTGCTCCATCCCTCTGATCACCCTGCTGCCTCCTCTGGGCTCTCTCCAGCAGCTCCACGTCCTCCCTGTGCTGGGCCCCAGGGCTGGGGCAGCTCTGCAGGTGGGGTCTCACCTGAGTGGGGCAGAGGGGCAGAATCCCAATCCCTTTCCTGCTGCACACACTGGGGATCAGCCCAGCACAGGGCTGTTTTGGGATGGGGCATGGCCAGCCCTCACCACCTGCACCCCAAGTCCTCCAGGGGCTGCTCCATCTGCTCATCCCCAGCCTTGGTTGATCCTGGGAGTTGCCCTGACCCAGGGGCAGCCCCAGCACTTGGTGGTGTTAAAGCTCACCAGATTCCCATGGGTCACTTCTGGAATTTGTCCAGGGCCCTCTGGATGGCCCTGTCCTACAAGAGTGTCACTGCCCCCTCAGCCTGCTGTCACCTGCAAACCTGCTGAGGGTGCCTTGAATCCTCTGTCTGCATCAGTGATGCAGATCTGAAATATCTCTGGTCCCAGTACAGACCCCTGGGACACCAGTGGTCACTGATGGCCACTCTGAGCCACTGACCCTCCGGATGTGACCATGCAGCCAATTCCTTATCCATCTAACGGTCCATCCGTGGAATCCAGCTCTCTCCAATGCAGAGGGAAGGATGTTGGGTGGGAATGTGTCCAGGCTTTATAGAAATCGGGATAAATCTCATCCATAACCTTTCCCTTGTCCACTGAGGGAGTCACTCCACCAGAGAATGCCACTGGGTTAGTTTGGCCAGACTTGCCCTTGGTGCAGCCATGCTGGCTGTCCTCCCCCACCTCACCTCCTGTCCTACCCCTGCCTCAGCAGAGATTCCAGGAGGGTCTGTCCCAGGATCTTCCCAGGCACAGAGGGGAGGCCGATGGCTCGGTAAGTCCGCTTCGCAGGCTCCTCCTTTCCACCCTTTTTAAAGATGGGGACAAGGACTCCCAGTCCCCCCTCATTTTTTCCAGTCCCCTGGCACCTGACCGGACAGCCAGGACCTTTCGAACATCCTGGAGAGCGGCTGGGCAGCCAATTCCTTCAGGACTCTGGGACGGACCTCACGCAGGATGGCGGGATGGCGGGGCGTGTGCCCACTGTCCGGCACGATATGGCGCACCGTGTCGCGACACGGCGCGACGTGTCACCCTGCCGGTCGCTCCGCGGCGGCGGGCGGGGCGCGTCCCCTCGGTCGGGGCGTGTCCCGGGGCGTGTCCCCGGTCCGTGCGTGTCCCGGGGCGTGTCGGCGGCGGCGCCGGTGCCGGGAGCGCAGCGATGGCGGCGGCGGAGCTGGAGCGGCTGCGGATGGCGGGGGCCGGGATGGCCATCGCCGTCCTCACCAGCGGCGGCGACGCGCAAGGTTCGTCCGGCGGGGCGGGGGGCTCGGGCCGGGCCCGCGGCCTCCCCGCGTGTCCGTGCCCGCGACCGCGACCGCCCGGGGCCGGAGTCCGCGGGCCGCGCTCCTCCCGGGGCGGGCGGATGGGGACCCCCCTCCCGTGCGCCCCCCGCCCGCGCCGCTTCCCCGTCCCCGTCACCCTCGGGCCGTCGCCGTGGGAGGGCAGGGGCCCCACGGGGGGAGCCCCACGGAGGGAGTGTGTCCGGCCCCGTCCCCATCCCCGCTCCCCCTCGGGATAAGCAATTCGCTCCCCGGCAGTTTCTCGTCCACAGGTCCAGCTGTGCGCTGAGTTTCCCCGGTCTCAGCCCACGTGGCTCCCCGCCCACTCAAGGGGACACCTCAGGGTCATCTATAGGATCTCATTCCCTGTGGTGTGCAGGGTCCCATGGGGTTCCCCCTGCCCCAAGGGACACCTCAGGGTTGTCTATAGGATCCCATCCCCTGTGGGGCACAGAATTCCACGGGAATCCAGCTCACATATCACTCTTCCAGGCATGAACGCCGCTGTCCGCGCTGTCACCCGCATGGGGATATACGTGGGAGCCAAGGTCTTCCTCATCTATGAGGTTGGGCTTCCCCCCTGCTCCCCATCATGGTTGGGGGGATCCACCCCCCCTGTGCCTGGGTACCTTTTCAGCTCCACCCTCTGCTTCTCCCCAGGGCTACGAGGGGCTGGTGGAGGGGGGCGACAACATCAAACAGGCCAACTGGCTCAGCGTCTCCAACATCATCCAGCTGGTGAGGGTCACCATGGGGCCACGGGACCCCAGATCCCAGCCCCTCAAACGTGTGTGACAAGCCACGTGCCCCGTTCTGTCCCCAGGGCGGGACGGTGATCGGCAGTGCCCGCTGCAAGGCCTTCACCACGCGGGCGGGCCGGCTGCGGGCCGCTCGCAACCTGGTGGAGCACGGCATCACCAACCTGTGCGTCATCGGCGGCGATGGCAGCCTCACCGGCGCTGACATCTTCCGCTCCGAGTGGGCTGGGCTGCTGGAGGAGCTGGTCCGAGATGGTGGGTGAGCCCCTCCCAAGGCCCGGGTGGGTGGACAAAGAAAGGCATTTGAGACTGCTGAGGTCCAGAGGGTCACCCCGCTGCTGTGACCCCAAGGAGGGCTGGGCTCCAGCCCCATGATGGTGGGGACATGAGTGCCCTGAAATAACTGGTGTGGTGGCCGTGACTCCCCAGGGCAGATCAGCGAGGAGGTGGCGAGGAAGAACTGCCGCCTGAACATCGTGGGGCTGGTGGGCTCCATCGACAACGACTTCTGCGGCACCGACATGACCATCGGCACTGACTCGGCGCTGCACCGCATCATGGAGGTCATCGACGCCATCACCACCACGGCGCAGAGGTGAGCGGGACGGGGCTGGGGGCTGCGGGCTGCACCGCCCCGGCCATCACACCCACCCACCTCCTTCTCTTCCCACCCGTGTCCTTGCAGCCACCAGCGGACGTTCGTGCTGGAGGTGATGGGTCGCCACTGCGGGTAAGCCCCCATGGGTGGGGGAGGCCCATCGGTGGGACAGGATGCCCCTTGTTGGGGCCAGTGCTGCCACCGGCGTGTCCCCCCAGGTACCTGGCACTGGTGTCTGGCTTGGCCTCGGGCGCCGACTGGCTCTTCATCCCTGAATCCCCTCCAGAGGATGGCTGGGAGGACCTCATGTGCGAGAGGCTCGGGGAGGTGAGGGGGGGTTCCTACCATCCCATCCCATCCCCTGTTCCCGCAGGGGAGTCCCCGCAGGGGCCCGGGCTGAGCCCTGCAGCCGGTGCCCGGCCCCTGGAAGCTTCGGGAGCTGCCGCCATTGTCCCTGTGAACCGGGGCACTCAGCCGAGCGCAAATCCAGCCCTCGCGTGCCAGGGGCAGCGCTGGCTTGGGGGCTCAGCTGCCTGTGACCTGAGCCACCCTCGGGGCAGCACAGATGGCGGGAAGGGGAGGGCGCTCAGACATGGCCCACAGTGAGTTTTGCCTGAGCCGTGGTGGCCGTTTGTCCTCCCCTCGTGCCAGACACGCAGCCGGGGCTCGCGGCTCAACATCATCATCATCGCCGAGGGCGCCATCGACCGCAGCGGCAAACCCATCTCCTCCAACTACGTGAAGGACGTAAGCGACTGCCCCGGCACCACCCTGGCACCCTCGGACACTGGTGGGTCCCCAGCATGATGTCCCCTCTTCCCCACAGCTGGTGGTGCAACGCCTGGGCTTTGACACGCGGGTCACCGTCCTCGGCCACGTGCAGCGTGGAGGGACCCCGTCTGCCTTTGACCGTGTGCTGGTAGGTCCAGGGGAGGACACAGAGAGGGGGAACCCTGCTCCTGGCATCCCTCTGCCTAATGGAAAGGGTTTGCCAGCTGGGGTGAGGCTCGGATGGGTTCAGCCCCGCTGTGCTGGGCAGAATTGTGCACCCATTTCTCCTCATTTACTCCAAGTTTCATGGATTTTGAACTAAAACCATCAGCTTTCCAGCAGTGAATCAGCAACCACATGGTTTCCAAGCCTGGGGGAGCAACCCTGAGCATCCCAGCCAGCTGGCACTGGTGGCCCCAGTGTCACAGGTGCCCCCGTCCCTTTGCAGAGCAGCAAGATGGGGATGGAGGCGGTGATGGCATTGCTGGAGGCCACGCCGGACACCCCGGCCTGCGTGGTCAGCCTCTCCGGGAACCAGTCGGTGCGGCTGCCACTCATGGAGTGTGTCCAGGTGGTGAGTACCAGGGAATTTGGGTGGGGGTCCCACTTCCCTCCCTGTGAATGTGGGTGTCACAGTGCTGCATCTTTCTCCTGGCCCAAGACAAAGGATGTGCAGAAGGCCATGGATGAGAAGAGGTTTGAGGAGGCCATCCAGCTCCGTGGAAGGTGAGGAGCAGGGACCGGGGGAGACATCCGTCTTGGATAGGGGCTTCTCCTTATGGAGAAGCCGTTGGCTCCTGCAGCCAGAAGGGTGTCCCCAGTTATACCCCAGGGGCACTGGGGAGACTCCCCCTTCTCCCACACGTGCCATGGGGACACATCACGGTGTCCTTGCAGGAGCTTTGAGAACAACTGGAACATCTACAAGCTGCTGGCGCACCAGAAGCCAGCTCAGGAGAAGGTGAGGGGTGATGGGGGACAGCAGGGTACACCATCCCCACCCTGGGGACATGCAGGGATGTGCTGTTCCCATCCCTGTCCCCGCAGAGCCCCTTCAGCATGGCCATTCTGAACGTGGGGGCGCCGGCCGCCGGCATGAACGCTGCCGTGCGCTCGGCCGTGCGCATCGGCATCTGCCAGGGACACACCGTCTACGTGGTCAGCGATGGCTTCGAGGGCCTCGCCAAGGGGCAGGTGAGGGGGACAGTGAGCCTGGGATGTCCTGGAGGATGGGGTTGGGCTTGGGGGAGGGGGGCTCTTCCCACGCCTAACCTGTCGCTGGTGCCCGCAGGTCCGCGAGGTGGGCTGGCACGATGTGGCAGGATGGCTGGGCCGCGGCGGCTCCATGCTGGGCACCAAGCGGTGAGTGCAGCCCTGGGGACAGGGGCGTAGGGGAGGGGTGTCCCCACCATCCACACCCCACCGTCTGCCCCCCTTCCCCACCACAGGACGCTGCCCAAGACCTGCATGGAGAAGATCGTAGAGAACGTGCGCAAATTCAACATCCAGGGGCTGCTGGTCATTGGGGGCTTTGAGGTGCGGCAGAATCCTTGGTTCAGTGGGGGACGGGGTGGCTGTGGGCATCCCAGAGGAGTCTTTCTGGGATGTGGCTCTGCCTGCAGGGCCAGCATTTCCCAATCCCTGGGCTGCTTGCAGGCGTACGAGGGGGTGCTGCAGCTGGTGGAGGCACGCGGGCAGTACGAGGAGCTCTGCATCGTCATGTGCGTCATCCCCGCCACCATCAGCAACAACGTGCCCGGCACCGACTTCAGCCTGGGCTCCGACACGGCCGTCAACGCCGCCATGGAGGTGAGGGACACGGGCGGGGACAGCTCACAGCGCCACCGCGCTCCACCGCCTTCCATCATGGCCTGGAGCGACCAATGTCCCGTGCCAGGGAAGCAAAGGTGGCTTTCCCTGCTGTGACCTCGCCTTCTTTGGGCACAGAGCTGCGACCGCATCAAGCAGTCGGCCTCGGGCACCAAGCGCCGCGTGTTCATCGTGGAGACCATGGGGGGCTACTGCGGGTACCTGTCCACGGTCACCGGCATCGCCGTGGGCGCCGACGCTGCCTACGTCTATGAAGACCCATTCACTATCCACGACTTAAAGGTGAGCGGGCAGGAGCGGCTCTCTGGCTAAAATGAGAGGGAAAATTGGGGAAGGGAAGGCCCCAGAGCAGGGCAGGAGCTGGAGGACATGGCCATGCCATGCAGACGCTGGGTTGGTGTCAGGACTGGACGGCTGTGGGACGGCTGCCGGCATCTCGGTGTTCATCTTGCAGGCCAACGTGGAGCACTTGACTGACAAAATGAAGACGGATATCCAGAGAGGGCTGGTGCTGCGGTGAGTTGGGGGCCCTTGGGGACAGTCAGTGCAAACCCCAGCCCCATGGCAGGGAGCAAGGCTGGAGCTGAGCCCTTCGCATGGCCAGAGAGGGGTCCTGGGCATGGTGAGGTTTGGCACAGTGGGCACATGCTTGGCCGTGGGGACGTTGGGTGCCTCTGCTGTTGTCCCCACCCCAGCCCCAAGGTCCTCCTGGGGCCACAGGCCGGGGCTCTGGGCCTCAAGGAGAAAAACACAGCACAAACAAGATGTTATGGGAAACAAAGGGGGACCACCTGGGCATGCCAGCAGAAGGAGCAGCCCCCCAAGCCCTTCCCTCTGCTCTGCAGCAATGAGAAGTGCCATGAGCACTACACCACCGAGTTCCTCTACAACCTTTACTCCTCCGAGGGCAAAGGCATCTTCGACTGCAGGATTAATGTTCTGGGCCACCTCCAGCAGGTACAGAGGTACAGGGGACAGGGTGACATGGACCCTGCTGGCCCTGAGAGCTGGGCAAGACCTGACATGCCCATTTCTTTGTCCCCAGGGGGGAGCCCCGACCCCCTTTGACCGGAACTATGGGACCAAGCTGGGAGTGAAGGCGGTGCTGTGGATGTCGGAGAAGCTGCAGCAAGTCTACAGCAAGGGTGAGCCAAGGGCTGGGATTCCCACGGGGGGTGGGGGAGGCTGGTGGCTGCTGCTCCAGGCTTCCAGGCTTGGCCCCCAGTGAGGTGGCCAAGGTCAGAGTGTCCCCCTCTCAGGGCGTGTGTTTGCCAACTCTGGAGACACTGCCTGTGTGATCGGGCTGCGGAAGAAGGTGGTGGCCTTCAGCCCTGTGACAGAGCTCAAGAAAGTCACGGATTTTGAGTGAGTCCCCATGCCCCAGCAGTTCACCGGCTCCCAGTGGAACCTTCCGGGGATGTCTGCTCTAGAGCTGTGTTCCCCTGCACAGGCACAGGCTGCCCCAGGAGCAGTGGTGGCTGAACCTACGGCTGATGCTGAAGATGCTTGCCAACTACCAGATCAGCCTCACCGAGTACATCTCGGGGCAGATGGAGCACGTCACCCGTCGCACCCTCAGCATCGAAAAGGGCTTCTAGTCCCACCAGCCTGACCCATAGCCCCCGCCGTGTCCTCTCTGTGCCCATTTGCTGCTGGGGGAGCACTGTGTCCCCTCTGTTCTCAGTAGCCCTGTAGCTTTGCCATCAACCCCTTACAGCAGGCAGAGCCTGGTGCTGGCTCCCAGAACGGCACAATCCTGCCCCAAATCACTGCTGCGGGTTCTGGTCCCTGTGCGGATGCAGAAGTGTTGCTTGAGCCCAGCCGTGCAGCCCAGACCCTTAATCTTCCCTTAATAGTGTATTATTATTTAATGATGGGGTATTTTGAGTCCTTACTTAGCGGCTTGACCGCCTGAGCCAACTGCTGCTGCTTGTAGTCGCCTGCCCCACGTGCGGGAGGGGAATGAGGAGGATGCGGAGCCATCCCGGAGTGGGTCAGAGCTGGTCCCTGGGGTTTCTGTGTGCCCCTGAGCCCCAGTGAAGCTCCATCCCCCGTGGGGGTCTCGAGGGCTGAGCCTGGGGGTCCTGGCGAGCCCCTGTCCCCTTGCATGACGCTTGGCTGCGACCGTCACCGCGTGGCTGTGGGCGCCGTGTCTGTCACCTCACTGCTGCTCCGTGACCCCCGGATCCTGCGCCACCTGTGGTGCTGCTCCTCTCCTCTAGAGATAAAACCTGCTGGAGCCAAACCTGCCTCCTGGAGTGGTCATTGTTGGGGGGGGACAGGTACCTGGACAGGGGCAGGGTGGGGGCACAAGCAAAGCCTGATGCTTTTCCCAAGCCATGTTAATGCCAGGCCAAGAGGTTTCCTGGTTTTGTGCATCCTCAAAGCCTGGGAGAGTGGGACTGCAGACAGCTGCTTGTCCCTGTCCAGGACATGGAGGGTGCAAGGTCAGCATCCTTTCGCAATCGCTGCACAATTCCAGAGAAAAATTACTCGGTTCCCACCTTCCAAGTGAAACACCCAAGTGCTTTGGGGTGGTGCTGTGCTTGTTTGTGAGGCAGTTTCTCACAGCGCCGGCCAAGTGTGCCGGCCTGGCTGAGCTCCGCACACTCGGGCTGCGCCAGGCGGCCACAGGGAGCCCCTTTCCCAGGCCACTTCCCTCCTGGGGCTGTTGGCTGACGGCTCCAGCCTGCGGGACAGCACCAGCACACATCACAGT
Organism: Nicator chloris; assembly: GCA_013400495.1. Lineage (NCBI taxonomy): Eukaryota > Metazoa > Chordata > Aves > Passeriformes > Pycnonotidae > Nicator > Nicator chloris. The sequence goes on from WAAE01016093.1 coordinate 254,268, forward strand.
CTTTGGGGTCAAACATGCCGTTATTTTGTCCTCCCCATGGAGCTGTCCCCAAGTGAAGGGTCCCTCCGGCTTGGCCCCGGCCTTCTCTGGTGGAGTGACTCCCTCAGTGGACAAGGGAAAGGTTATGGATGAGATTTATCCCGATTTCTGTAAAGCCTGGACACATTCCCACCCAACATCCTTCCCTCTGCATTGGAGAGAGCTGGATTCCACGGATGGACTGTTAGATGGCTAAGGAATTGGCTGCATGGTCACATCTGGAGGGTCAGTGGCTCAGAGTGGCTATCAGTGACCACTGGTGTCCCAGGGGTCTGTACTGGGACCAAAGATATTTCAGATCTGCATCACTGACGCAGACAGAGGGTTCAAGGCAAAGGTTCAGTACAGCAGGTTTGCAGGTGACAGCAGGCTGAGGGGGCAGTGACACTCTTGTAGGACAGGGCCATCCAGAGGGCCCTGGACAAGCTCCAGAAGTGACCCATGGGAATCTGGTGAGAGGAAAGGCTGAGAGTTGGGATTGTTCAGCCTGGAGAAGCTTTGGGGTGACCTCATTGTGGCCTTCCTGTACCTGAAGGAGCCAACAAGGAAGCTGGAGAAGGACTTTGGACAGGGCCTGGAGTGACACGCCAAGGGGGAAGGGCTTCCCACTGCCACAGGATTAGGTGGGATATTGGTAAGAAATTCTTCCCTGTGAGGGAGGTGAGGCCCTGGCACAGGTTGCCCAGAGAAACTGTGGCTGCCTGACCTCTGGAAATGTCCAAGGGCAGGCTGGATGAGGCTTGGAGCAACCTGGCATAGGGGAAGGTGTCCCTGCCCATGGCAGGGGGTGGGATGAGATGGGCTTCCAGATCCCTTCCCACCCAAAACCATTCCATGCTGCTATGATTTCAGTGCTTTTCCTCTAACTGAACGCATTTTAGGCTCTGGAGGAAGATGGTAACTTTTGTCTCCTCCCTGGACCCCTAAGACCTTGCTGATAGAGGCAGCATTGCTGGTCTTGAATGTGCATCTGCTCTGGGGACCCCAGGCAGAGATCTGGCTTCTCATGGAGTTCCATTTCCTGGGTGCGAAATGGGCTTTTCCACACTCTCAGGTGCCACTCCACCTTGGGGGAGCCCCAGCCCACTCCTTCCTTCCCTCCCTCCCTCAGCCATAGACCTCACACCTGCCTCACCACCAGAGTCTCTGAGGATGGTTTGAAGGGAAATGGTTCAGTACAGCTGCTGGCATTTTCCACAGCTGGGAATCATCTGCATTCACCGCTCGATATTCCCGGCTGAGGCAGGGCAGGGTGACAGCAGGTCATGTGGAAAATCTGTCGGCAGCACAGCCCTGCAGCAGATAGGTTTAGGGTGTGAATGGGGACAGGACTCAGACCAGCTGCACGTTGAGCGACAGGAATCACTGCAGCCCTCACACCTCATTTCCACAAAAAAAACACCTGGAGGGCCAAACTCCTGGGAGAAAATAGACACGAACAGCCACTGCATTCCGAGGATGAGCAGGAGGGGATGTGACTGTGCTCCCAGACTTCCCAGCACATCCAGCCCACCCTGAAAAGAGGGCAGAGCAAACCTCCAGGAGCATCCTGCAGTGGAAGGCAGGCTGCCAGGGCCCTGGAGGGGCTGAGCTCCCACTGGGGTTTGCTGGGAGGCTGCAAGGAGCAGTTGGGAGCTCCGAGGGCAGCACCAGCAGCAGCCAAGGATGACAAGCACGGCACGTAGGCAGTGAGCAGCGCAACTTCTCCAGGAATTGTGTCAGTGTGGCCTCAAGGGCACGGAGATTGCTCCACCAGCCCCATGACCAAGTCCTGATGGATGCTTCCTTTGGTCACTGGCAGCCCAGAAAAGCTGGGAGTCCAGCTCACCCCAACAACAACTCCTCTGTTCCTTGACATGAACAGGCTAGGGGCCTGGGAGAAGACTTGCACTCAGCAGGGTGAGTCTCCCAGGCCCTGGCTGTCAAAGAAAGCCTGGGACATCATAAATCACACAACTGCAGCTGAGTTTAACGCAAAAGGCAAGAACAAAGGTCTTTCGAGGAGTTAAAGTTATCAACAGATCTCCCCCTGAGTGACGAGGGTCAAACTGTGTCCCTTCCCACCAAGGTCAGGCAAACAGGCTTGTGGACACAGGGCTGTCACCATCCCCGAGGAGCATTCCTTCCTGGTAGCACAGCCTGGACACTGCACAAACAGGGACAGGGGGGCCATGGAAAGGCCACATTGCCAGTGCGGTGCTGGGAAGCACGGAGAGCTCATGTCCCGTATCTCGGGGCTGTTCTGCCCACGTGGCTCTGCACTGAGCTTTCCTCACCACCTCTTTTGCTCCCTGCCTTTGCTGTGGTTGCAAGAAGGTTGCAAGACAGCCCAGTGCCCCTGCAAAGCAGCGCTGGGAGCAGGCTCACCGTTCCAGAGGCGCAGTGAAGCGGGAAGGCGCGGGGCTACCAGCCCTCCTCCTGCTCCGCAGGGCTCACAATGCACTCCCTGAACCAGAGGTAATGGAGCAGTGCCCCCAGCCAGGCCTTTGCTGAACTCCAGCCACCACTTACACGGCCTTCAGGGATAATTGGGTTTATTTGGTATGTCACAACAGTTTAGTTTGTACTTAACAGCTCTATAAAACTTTGGTAAATGCAGTTTTATCAAAGAGCAACACGCACCCCTGATGCCTGTGCAAAGCAGGCAGAATGCTCAGGGCCTTTTAACTGGGATGTTTCCTTAAGCTGCTCTAATGCCTGCAGGGAATGTTGGGGTGAGAGGACAGCTGAGCATTCAGGATGTGGGAGTAATTTCTGGTTCACCTAGGCTGCTCTGAACTTTCCTTTGGGCTGCCTGATCACCACAGCAGGCGCTGCATGCACCAGCAAGGACCTGAGGAAGTCAGCCAGGAGCTGGAAAATAAATTAATAACTGGACATTGACCTTCACCACCTGTACCAGACAGTTCGTGGTGACCATCTCAGGCAATGTCTCCCTGTCAGACTTCACCAAAGCAAATCTCTGTGGACAAACTGCCCTCAGAGGTGCTGTGCATCCCCAGGCCGGCTGAGGGGCAGAGACCTTCCCAGCCATCAGCAGGCTCTGCTCCCCATCGGATCACACAGCACCTCTGGCTGCAGCCCTGTTCCCTCCTGCTTTGCTGATTTGCCTGCAGCTCCCATCCAAGGGCCCCAGCCACCCAGGATACAGTGTCAGAGACTGCTACACAAGGAGGAAATCTCTGGAGAAGGAGCATCCCATCCCATGCCCTCGCATGGGAAGCAGAGTGGGGAGCACCGAGGCTTTGGCTGCAGCCAGGAGTGCGTGGGCAGGACAGCGCCATGGGGTGGGGGCTCCAGGGAGGTTGGAATGGGGACAGGCGTTGTCACTCCTCCTGCAGCTCCTTCTTCTGGAAGGCCTGGAGCCTCCTTGCCACCATCTGCTGGATGATCTCCAGCCCCTCTGCGTCCAGTTCCTTCATGAGAAGCAGGATGGCATTCAGGACATTGTTCTGTCGGGATAAGGCAGGCACTGCTTTGTACCAGCCAGCCAGGACAAGAACACTCGATTTTCCCTGCTCTTTCTAAGAACTCCTCCACCACCACCACTGGCAGCAGTTTGGAACAGCCACCTGCAGCCAGGAGACCTGGACTAACAACCAAGCCCTCGGGACAAACAGAGGCAGAGGCAGCATGAGGCACGTGATGAGGTTGGAATGCAGGACAAACCCATCCGCCCAGTCCTGTGCGGGCTGCCCACACGCCTCTGGCTCCCTGCCATGCTCAGCCTGGCCTCTGTACGGAAAAGCATGTTCAGGAGCTGCTGCCCTCGCTCTCCAGCATGTGTAGGATGGGAAAGGACAGGAGCCCCCTGCTCTGAGGAATGAGGAGAGCTGGTGCTCTCTGCAAAGCACCCTTGAAGGTCCCCAGCCCTGCCACCACCACAGGACCACTGCCAACACCAAGCCGTGGCTCTGTCAAATCATGTCCTGAAGAACTCCAGGGAGACATTCCACAGCCTAAGTAACTGTCCTTCTAGGGAGAATCTCTTGCCCAACATTCAACCTAAACCTCTCCAGCTGCAATGGGGGGCCACTTCCCTCTTTTTTAATGGTCAGAGCCTGCGGTGCTGCTCTAGGCAGCTATGGCAGAGTGAGGCAGTGTGGGTTAGATCTTGCTCTGCTGATTGATGCAACAGCACTGAGTCCAGCACTCTGCAATTCCCAGCTCAACCGCCAAAATCCAGGTTCATCCAAGGCTACATGACAGAGGGGGCTGAGGAACCACCTAAGTTTCCTGTTCAGCAGCCCCTTCCCAAGGTTTCACCCTTCTCTTGCTGAAGAAACACTTCCTAATTCCTGAACCTCCCCTGGCACAGCTTTGAACCATGTCTCCCAGGTAGAAGAGCTCAGCACACCCCTCCCCACATCCCCTCCTCAGGGGAAGCTGCAGAGGGGCATGAGGTCACCCCTCGGCCTCCTTCTCTCCAAATCAAACACAACCAGAGCCCTCAGCTGCTCCTGGACACTTCTTCCAGCCCTGCCATCAGCTCTGTTCCCCTCCTCTGGGGACATCCAAGGTTCTTCACATCCTTCAATGCGGGGGCTCAGCCCCGCATACAAAGAAAAGCAATTTGGTGTTTAAAAGATACTCACTCTCTTCTTGCAGCTGCAATCTGTCTCTTGAGAGGAAAAGGAGGAATATTTATCCCTGGGAACAGGCTTCATATCAAGCTCCTCCTGAGTTTTGCTAAAAAAAGGGAGGAAAAGCAAATGTTATTATGACCAGGTAGGAGAACCTTCCTCTGCCAGGCCAATCCTTCCTCATCACAGGCAACCATGCAAGGAGTATCCAGCTGGAGGACCCTAGGGAACGGACTGGAGCTCCCAGATCAGAGCGGATCCACCCCTCCCTGCACATGCAGCTGACGAGCTCGAGTTACCCCCCACAGAGGGCCTGTTTGGCACAGAACCAGCCCCAGCAGTGCCTCTGAACCAGCACAGCTCTACTGCAGTAACCAGAACAATGGGAACCTGCACTGGCCGCGGGCCTGGCCCCTGGAATGTCAGGGTCCTTTCCTGCTACACATGAGTTCAGCCCAGAAATGCTGGCAGCTCCCCAGCCCTCACGTTGTCTCCTCCAGGCTGCAGCTGAGCAGCTCGCTCTCGGGCTCCGTCGTGGATCCGGCGGCGCTGGATGCGGTGGACTCAGACCAGCTGTTCTCCACACTCCTCCGGGCCGGTGGGGCTGTGATCTCCACGCCATCCACCAGGGCCTGCGACAGCTCTTCCTCTGTCACAGCTGCAAAGGCCACAACAAATGCCTGTTGCTATGAACTGCAGCAGCCCAGGGGGATGGCATCTCTAGCGGGGCGGGTTCTGCTGCTGCAGAGCTTTTCTCAAGGGGTTTGGTCCAAAAATTGTCTGGCATTTTGCTTTCACCCTCCTCCTGCAGTGAAACCTGTTCAGGAGAATGCTGGAAGCAATCATCTGCCTCCCAAAGTGAGAACGGTATCAGGGAGGAATGCAAACATGCTTTGCTATTTCTTGTCTCTGGAGAAGGCTCCAAAAGCCACCAAATTGCTGCTACTGGATGGGAAAAAAAAAAAAAAACAAAAACAACAGAGAAGCTTTTCTACAGCAGCAGATCAGTTATAGAACCTTTGTCTGGCCACAGCAAAGAGAGAGCTTTAAAAACCACTAATTAGTGGTACTGTCTGAGCTATAATGAGACACTCAGTCCTGCTACAGCAGGGAAAGGATAGGGAAGGGAAACTGAAAGGGAAAGGGAAAGGGTAAAGGGGTAGGAGATGCAGATGTGGATGGGGATAGGGATGGAGAAGGAAAAAGGGGAAGGAGGAAGAGAAGGCAGATGGGAAAGGGGAAGAGAAACGGAAAGGGAAGACAAAGAGAGAAAACAGCTTAGAAGCACTGGATCTAACTCAATCCCTAACATCTCTTGACTCTAGGAAAACTCAAAGGACGCCTCCAAGAGGAGCCAATACATCCCGGTTTCCCAGGTGGCCCTGGCCCGGGGCTGTTTGCAGGTGACCAAAGCCCACCCTGGTTGTCGAGCTTCTGCAGGCTGGGCAGGTTGCGCAGCACGGTCATGCGGTAGCGGTGAGGGTCGGGCCCGCAGCAGGGGTTCTCTGCCAGCCACAGCACCCGCAGCCGCGGCAGCGTCTTCAGGTAGAACAGCTCATCCAGGCTCCTGATGTTGTTCTTCCTCAGGTAGAGCTCGCTCAGGTTCTGGCACTGGTGCAGTGGCTCGAGGTCTGAGATGCCGTTCACGCTGTGGAGACACGGTCAGAGCCCATCCCGCCCTCGCTGCCCCATCCAGGAGGGAGCACAGCACTTCCCAGTCCCCTTTCCTGCAACAGCTTCACCCCAGTATGGCACAGCAAGGGACGTTCAGCCCACGGCTTGTGGCAATTCATCTTTTGTCAGCAGAGGGAAGAATTGAAAGAGCCATTTCTCCACCCTGCTGAGGATGACAAAGAACCTCTTCTCCCCCCAAAACCTGCCTCCTTTTCTGTAGCAGCTCCTGAGACCCACCCAAGGAGAACCCATGTAAGATTCCCAAGTTAAAAGGCTCGAATTTGGCAGAGCATTGGCTCTGTGAGATCCCCAGGATAGGTGAAAGTTGAGTGTTTTATGGAAAGCGAAAGCTCTGAGAGATCCATGAAATATTCCAACAAGCATTTTGAAAACAGGCCAGATACAGAGGCCAACAAGATCCCTGTCAAAACTGTGGAATAGAATTTCAGGAGCAACAATCTTAAGGGGTTTTATCACTTGTCAAAACAGAATATTTTCTCAAGGAGCACAGGGAGTAGTGCAGAGGAGCTGCTGAGGAATAATCATTTCTGTATCTCTGCTGCTTGAGAAGTGGGGCATGAAGAGCCAGGCAGCTCACACACACAACCCCAGCAACGTGGGAAGAAACCATCCCCATGAAAAGGTGAATTTCCTGCCCTCTCCAAAGCTGGCAAACTGGCATTCACCTGAACGTGATCACTTCAATGTTGGGTAAATCCCGGCATATGGATATCTGGGCAGGAAAAGACAGAAACAACAAATTGGCACTCGTGGGGGGAAATATAAGTAAACCCAATTGAAATCACAAAAAGCACCATCAGGAATTTGGGTTGCCTCAGTCTAACCCGAGCTTAACAGCACCAGAGATTTTCTGACAGGGCGAGTGCAGCGTCAGCAGCTCCTCCAGCCTCTGCTCAGGAGTGGAAGGGCAGATACCAGCCAGTGTCACATTGTTCTTCTGCTCCAGCAACTCTGCAGCCTCCACATGCACGAAAGGCTCCCTCCCACCCCTGCCAGCCCTCCCCTAGCGACAGAACCTCATCCAAAATCAGCATAAAAGTAGGACTCAGGGTCCCGCTCTCCGAGGTTTCATGCTGGGCATTGGAGAGAAATTTTCCAATGTGGAAACAGCAGCAATCACTTTTTTTTTATGATGTGAGATGCTAATCAACCCTGAAAAGCTCACAGGCACTGAGCCAGCCTGAAGCCAGCCCCAGTGCCCTGCCAACCCCATGGCCTCCATGGTGCCCCGCTCCGGCTGTGGGCCCAGGCTCCTCTGGCTGCTCCAGTACTTACATCTGTCAGGTGGCTGCCCCTGCAAGAGGAGAGGGGGATCAGGGAAAGCACAGCAGGGCTGAGCCCCCCCTGCACCCTCCACAGCCGAGGTCACAGCCCCAGCCCCCAGCCTGGCCCCACCAAACTGCTCCAGCACAGTCTGGCATGGGCCTTGTTGTGCCTCCCCTTCCCCAGCCCTGCCTGTTCTCCCTCACTCAGCGCTGCCCGTTCCCCACTCCTCCCTCTCTGCCCTTACCCAGCCCTGTCCCGCCTCCCCATCCCTGCCTGACATCCAGCTCCCTCCCCTCCTGCCCTCCCTCCATCCTTATCTCCCCTCCCCAGCCCTGTCTGAACCCCTCCCCATCTCTGTCTGTGTCCCCAGCCTCAGCCCTGCCCGTCCCATCTCCATCCTGGCCTGCCACCCCTCATCCATCCCTGCCAGTCCCCTCTCCTGATCCCCGCCTGTGCCCCCAGCCCCAGGCCTGCCTGTCCCCTCTCCCATCCCCGTCCCCTCAGCCTCATCCGAGCCTGCCCTCCCCTCAATCCCTGCCTGTCCCCGCCTCAATCCCTGTCCCCCGGCCCGTCCCTGCCTGTCCCCGCGCCCACCAGCAGTTGAGGCGGCGGACGCCGTCGAGCGCGGCCGCCTTGGCCTGTGCCAGCACGGCCGCCCGGCTCAGCCTCATGCCGGGCCGGGCCGGGCCGCGCCGCGGCTGCAGGGGCGGGGGCGCCGGGCT
>WAAE01016093.1:262759-292366 GCA_013400495.1 Nicator chloris
CCCGCCCGGCCGGGGCGGCTCCGCAGCTCCGGGGACGGATTCACCTCCTCCCTCCGCTCCGCTCCCCGCCCCGCCGCGGGCCGGCCCCGCCGCGCCCCGCCCGCCCGAGCGCCGCTGCCGCAACGGGCGCGGGTTGAGGTGGTTGTTCGTATTTAGGGGTAAATCCTAGTCGTAGTTTAATTGTATCTCATTCGCGAATGTTTGTACACAGAGCTACGCCTTTATGGGTGTATATTTATGTGAAAGGATCACCATGGAATCGCGGGATGGTTTGGGCTGGATGGGAAAAGCCCATCTCGTTCCAAACCCCTGCCAGGGGTAGGGACACCTTCCACTATCCCAGGTTGCTCCAAGCCCCGTCCAACCCGGCCTTGAAGACGCCCAGGGTTGGCCACAGGTTGCTTCTCTGGGCAACCTGTGCCAGGGCCTCACCACCCTCATAGCGAAGATTTTTTTGTCCTAATAGCTAATCTAAACGTACTCCTTCAATTTGAACCCATTCCCCCTTGGAATAACACACGAGTATATAATTTTATATCTGACTTCACACATATATCCCCATATAACCCTGTATCTATATATGTATGAAGTGTGCATAAATAAAATAGATCTACGTTTTCTATAATAAATATATAATTTATGCCCTCATCCATCCCTGCCTGCTCCCCATCTGCATCCTTGGCCCCCTCTCTCCTCAGTCAGTTCCTAAATATTCCAACAGGTGATAGTTCAGCCCTTGAAAAATTTGTACAAAGAAGAGTTAATGACCTTCTCAAGAATTACTAATACAGCATTACAGTTTCTTATTCCTCTTACCCCATGGGGCAATTAGAAAACTGACACTCACCTTTGAACCAGCCTTGGGACTCAAGTGGTTCAGGTCTCATTTTTACAGAGCCAAAGTCCTTCAGGAATCCTCTCCTGGTCTGCTGGGTTTCTATACCACCGTATGATGTGGTGCAGAAAAACCTTCCATTTGTATCTTCAGGGATGTAACAGCAGCAGGTGGTTGAATGGGAGAGCTGGAATAAAAAAGTCTGGAGAAGCAGTGTGGTTAGTCAAAAATTAAAGGGATTAATGCAGTGTTTCCCAGTGTTTTTCTGTGTTTCCACCTTATTTGGCAACAGAAACAACTGCAGGATGGGGGTTGGGTGTTCCGTGTTTAGTTGTGTGGGTGTTTGGGTGCTGCTGCAAAAGGAAGGGTTCAGGTGTGTGGATGGGACACTTAGGGACATGGTTTACAAAATCACAGAATCATTAAGGTTGGAAAACACCTCCAAGATCATCAAGTCCAGTCTGTGACCGATTCCCACCTTGTCAGCCAGCCCAGAGCCCTGAGTGCTATGTCCAAGCATTCTTTGGACACCTGCGGGGATGGGGACTCCAAACTTCCCTGCACAGCCGTTTCCAATGCCTGACCAACCTTACAGTCAAGAAATTCCTCCTGATGTCCAACCTGAACCTCCCCTGGCACAGCTTGAGGCCATTTCCCCCTGTTCTGTCCCTGTTCCCTGAGCAGAGCCCAACCACCCCCAGCCTCCCTCTCCTGTCAGGGAGTTGTGCAGAGCCAGAAGGTTCCCCCTGAGCCTCCTTTTCTCCAGACTGACCCCTCCAGCTTCCTCAGCTGCTCATGGTGCTCCAGACACATCTTCAGTTCTGTTGCCTTCTCTGGATTCACTCCAGCCCCTCAATGTCATTCCTGAACTGAGGGGCCCAGAACTGGACACAGCGCTAAAGCAGCCTCAGCAGTGCCAGCACAGGGGATGGGCACAACGCTGGGCGTGCTGGACACCCTCTTCCTGATGAGGTGGTGTTGGGTTAATGGCTGGACTTGAAGTTAGAGGGCTTTTCCAGCCTTAATGATTCCATGATTCTATGGAACACCCTGGAAGTGAACCCTTGTTTGTGGTGATGGTCTTGTGTGGGGAGAGGAGATGGGTAGCACTGAGCTCCCTTCCCTCCTGATTGCCGCACTTCTGGGTAAGGGAAGGACTGAGGGATGCATTTATTGGGATCAATGAGCATGCACTTTTCAGGAAAAATGTGGGATAAGCGGGTTAGGCAGATGATCCCACTGCACTTCCCTCTCTCTGTCTCAGCACTTAGCTGCCATCATACCCACAGACAGGCAGGACACATGTGGTACAAGAGGATTTTAGAGTGGATATGCAAGCACTTAGAGGCAGATGAAGCAATTCTTGGAATTCTTGGGTTTTCTGCATGCAGCTGTCCACAGGCCAGCTGACATGAGGAAACTCAGGATCTGGGCACTTGGGCCGTGTGTAGGTGAGAGCAGCAGCAGGACCTGAGGAACAGCAATATCCAGGACTTTGAGGTACTTTTGTTCACTGAATCCCAGGCTGCTTTCACTTCCACTGGAACATGGAAACATCCAAGCATGATTCCAACCCCCCAGCTCTGCAATCCCAGCCCCTGGCCTGCACTGCTGCATGGCTGGCAGTCAAACCTGTCCCTGAGGCAGGCTAAGGAGATTAAGGAATCTTTTCTAGATGCCACAAAGATATTTTTGTGCTCATCCCGCTGGAAAAAGCACAGGTCAGTCAGTTTTACCAGCACTGTCTGATCTGACACCTCTCCTGAGACTGAATCAGACACAAACATTTATTTCATTCAGGTTAATTAAATAAAATCTATTTTAATCCACAGTTTAATTCTGCAAGTAGTCGCAATAATCATCTCAGACAAACCGCTGCCCCAGTCTTTTAAAAAGAGAGCAGTTAAATAATGCATTTAAGCTTGTGAAGTGCACTGAGAGAACAGGAGAACCCCTGAGGCCTGGGACCACGTGGCCTCTCCAGGCTGCACAGGATCACCTACAATCCATGGCACATCCACATCCTGCTCACAGCCCTGCAGTGTCACTAACAGATCTTTCAATGTTCCAGAGCAGGGGTCAGATCTCCCCATGGGTGGTCCTGGCTACTGAACTGAACCGCTTTGATGTGGTGTGGGATTGCTGATGGAGTGTGAGTCACACACAGGGAATTTGAAGGAGCTGGGAGCTGCCAGTGATAGTGATAAGTGCCCTTGCTACCAGTAGCAGCCACACCTCCACACTGCTCTCCAGGCTTGTCACTGTCACCGATGGGTGTCTGCCTTCCCAGGTACCATGGAATCATAGAATCACACAATACCCCAAGATGGAAGGAACCCATAAGGATCATCGAGTCCAACTCCTGGCCTTGCACAGGCACCCCAACAATCCCACCCTGTGCCTGAGAGCATTATCCAAATTCTCCTGGAGCTCTGGCAGCCTTGGGAGTGTGCCCATTCCCTAGGGAGCCTGGTCAGTGGCCCACCACTTCTGCAGGGAAGAACCTTTTTCCTATTACCCAACCTAAATCTCCCCCCAGCATAGCTTCCTGACATTCCTTCAGGTCCTGCATGGAGTGGCTTTGTCTTCCTTTGACCACATCAGATCTCACTAACACTGTGGAGATGGAGATGGCAGTGCCTGTATGGACACCTCTTGAGTCCTGGCAGCTCGGAGGGCAACCAGAGCCACCTCTCCTGGTGCAACTTCACTCTGCCGACAGCAGCTTTATGTGTTCCAGGAGCTGATCCCTATCAAGCACCATCCTGGTTGAGAAAAGCTGTTAAGCAGGATAGGAGGAGCAACATGGCTTTGGGACAGTTTTATTTTCCTGGTATCCTGGAGAGGTGGTCAGCCCTCCTGGAGATGGGCTCTGCTCCCTGCCCCTTCCTTTTCCTTGGAAAAGCCCCATGCGCTTGAGAATGCCTCATTTCTGAGCAACAAGTTGTTCCTGTAACTGCTTTGGTGTGGGGTCCCAGCAGGTTTGGCCATGCTGTAGTTCTGAGGATGCTCACAGCAGCTCTCCAGCAGCTCTTCCATCCACAGGACATTCCCTCTCTGCAGCCATTACTGCTCTGGGTCCAGAACACCGTGTGCAATCACTGTTTAGATGTTGGCAGGAAATGCCAAAGTTTGGCAAGGGCCACCAAAATAATCATGTCATCATGATTCATGGAGACAGGCATGTCACACAGGCTCCATCAGTTTTCAGTTTGGGAAACATCCCCTCTTTAGTCCCTCTGAAAAGCCAACCAAGAGGAACACCTGTGTCTACAAGACACTTCCAGAGCCAGGGAGGCAGATGGGCTTTCCAGGGCCAAATTAACTTCTGCAGAAGTTTTGGAGAGAAAGCTTTGGAGAGGGTTTCCAGGAAAGCTCCTGCTCCCTCTGTTGTCCCCTGTAACCACACCACCACTAGCTCTATTTCACCAGAGAGCAGCTGTACAGACAGCACAGCCACACCTGAAGCCACCTGGGACACTGCACAGCGCCAGTGGCCTGACCAGGATGAGGAATTTCCCAACAGACAAGATCTGTCTCACCCAGCAAATATGAATTCCCAAGGCAGACATCCACAGAAAAAGGAAATCACAGCCAACTGCATAGAGTGAGTATTGAGGGGCTGGAGTGAGTCCAGGGAAGGGAATGGAGCTGGGAAGGGGCTGGAGCACCAGGAGTGCCTGAGGGAGCTGGGAAAGGGGCTCAGCCTGGAGAAAAGGAGGCTCAGGGGGAACCTTCTGGCTCTGCACAACTCCCTGACAGGAGGGGACAGCCAGGTGAGTTCCAGACTCTGTTCCCAGGGACCAACTGGTGGACTCAGCAGTGTGAGGTTTATGGTTGGACTTGCATTTTTCCAACCCCTATGACTCTGACCTGTTCTGCTCACTTCCCTCTGCTCTTTCGGCAGGAAGGTGAGCTGGCACTTGGGGATAAAGGTTATTCCTAGCAGGATGGTTTCTGTGATCCCCTTGCAGCAAAGAGCTGCATGGCTGCTGGGCGTGGCAGAGCTCTGGGCAGCACAGAGCCAGGAAGAGCTGCAGCAGGATGGCAGTGGGAGCTCACATGGAAAAGGTGCCACATACACTCCAGGGAAAAGCTGTTTGAGAGCCTGGTTCATCCCCCTTGGCAGCAGAGCCGCCAACGTTCACTAATGATTCCCGAACTGGCTCGCTCCCTGCCGTGGTTCCTGTTGCTCTGGAAGCGTGTCCATGTGCTATGTGGGTGGTGTGGGGGAAGAAAGGCGGAGGGGAGCGGGAGCTGCCAGGCTGGCTCTGCAGCTGCACATGTGTGCTGCTAAAATAAACAAACTCCGTTCCATAACTTCCAGAAGTGTGGCTTTTTCAGCCTGCAATTCAGTAGGCAAACGCCACAACCCCCTGGGTGAGCATCCCTATTTGCCTTTTACGTGGTAAACATGGCAAATATAGCAGGTGACATATTCCATCGATCCTGAAAAGAAACTGTGCAGGTGGATTTGTGAAACTTCCAAGATGCACCTTGGAATCAGGAATTTAAGTAATTCCCACCTTTGTTTTTATGGTTGTTTGGTTTTTTTTTCCTTTGGTTGGTTATCTGTTGAAAAAAACCCTGAAAAATTAACATCAAAGTTCAATCTCAATTAGCAGGGATTAGCAGGACCTATGGATGCACTCATTTGCTCAGCTGAGGAACAGCTGGAAGGTTTCCACCAGGAGTTGATTTGGATGTAGTCAGAGCAGCCCAGAGACCTCAACAGTGTAGGCATGAGCCAGTCTTCTCCACTTGGGATCAATTTTGGGGATTACACATATCTGGATAGAGGGAAATTGCTGTTCTGGGAGCTGTTGCAGCAGCTTCAAGCCACAAATGTTTTCTACTCATGACTTTTCACTCACTCTTAGTTCCTAATCTTTAATCTTCACTTAAATGTTCTTAATCGTCACTTAATCTTTGTTCTTGCATGACACTGACCTCCTAAGGGGGGATGTAAGGAAGGAACAGGATTAAGAGGTGAAACAACTTGGCTGCAAAGCAGCATTGTCCTTCGTAGATCCGGGTGGAGAAAAGTGCTCGTTCAGCTCCCTGTGTGCCCTTCTCCTCTTTGTGCCCTTCTCCAGATCCTTTTTAAATTCCCTAAAGCTCCCACTCTGTTTGGGCTCCCTTCTAAATCCTCAGAAAGGAGGAAGGCAAGAGGGAGCCTCCTGGCCCACCTTGACTCTAATGTTCTGCCCTTTTCCCATGGTTTTTGGTGTCTTTATAATGGAGGGACATACTATCCTGATCCCTTCAGGCTCCTTCCTGTGCATCTCACAGCATCACACACTCTGCATAAAGAAACATCATATTTTACTTTGATTTGCAAATCAGCAGGATCCCAATTCCCATGTAAATGTATTCACAGGATGCGTGTTATTGGCAAAAGGAACTGATAACAACTGTCTCCACAGGCCACTGGGTGCAATGGAACTTGCTCCTTATTTTAGCATTTCAGCCATAACCACAAGGCTGTTTCTTCTCATCCTCTCCCTGTTCCCTGGGAGCAGAGCCCGACCACCCTGCCTGCCCCCTCCTGTCAGGGAGTTGTGCAGAGCCAGAAGGTTCCCCCTGAGCCTCCTTTTCTCCAGGCTGAGCCTCTTTCCCAGCTCAGGCACTCCTGGTGTTCCAGCCCCTTCCCCAGCTCTATTCCTTTCCCTGGACATGCTCCAGCCCCTCAGTGTCTCTCTTGCTGTGATTTCCCAGAACTGTCCCCAGGGCTGGAGGTACCTCACAGGTCCCAGCACCGAGGGACAGTCACTGCCCTGGGCCTGCTGGACACACCATGGCTGGGACAGCCCAGGGGCCACTGGCCTCTTGCCCACCTGGGCACACCTGGGCTGGTGTCCAGCCACTGCCACCAGCACCTCCAGGGCCTTTCCCAGCCTTCCAGTCACCCTGTCCCCAGCCTGGAGCTGCACGGGGTTGGTGTGACCCAAGAGGAGGACCTGGCACTTGGCCTTGTTGATCCTCACCCCATTGTCCTCAGCCCACCAATTCAGCCTGTCCAGATCCCTCTGGAGAGCCTTCCTGCCTTCTATACTCCCACCCAACTTGGTGTCACCTACGAACATACTTAGGGTGGCCAACCCCCCTCATCCAGATCATGGATAAAGATATTAAACAGTGCTGGGTCCAACACTGAGCCCTGGGGTTCCCCAGCTGTGGCCGCCCCATCCCTGGAAGTGTCCAAGGCCAGGTTGGACAGGGCTTGGAGCAACCTGGGTGAGTGGAAAGTGTCCCTGCCCATGGCAGGGGGTGGAAGTGGAGGAGCTTCAAGGTCCCTTTCAAACTAGACAATTCTGGGACTCGCTGGGATGAGCAGAGCAGGTGTAGTATCTCCTCCTGTCTCCCAACTCTAACCCTTGTGGAGTGTTGCGGTCTGAAAAGGACTGAAGAAGTCGGTATTTTGGTCAAACCACAGCTGTGTATTTTAAGTCCGGGTGGTCCTCTCTGTGTGGGTGTCCTTTGCTAATCGCTGCACAGTCCTGGCCCTTTGGGGCTGCCGGTGCTTTACTGGTGCTGCTTGTGACATAAAACAGATACAATGGAGGTGTTTGTGACCATCCTCGCTGCACACGTTTTGTGGAGAAACAATGCCAAGGACGGAGGAAAACCCGCCATTTCAGCGACGCTCTGCTGCCCTCGAGTGGGTGCCTAAGAAATATCCCGCTCTTCCCTCCCCACGTACTCTGAACTAATGCTTTAACACTCAAAAAAAGTCCTTCGCAATCACATTTTTGCAACTATTTCCGCGGCCTGGGGAGGGCGAAGGCCGCGACCTCACCTGGTGCAAGGCTGCGGGCTCTCACCTGAGGGGCGGAAGGGCGGGGCACCACAGGGGCGGGGCTCCGTGGAGGCGGGGTCGTGGCCTTCGCATTCCGCGTGACGTATGGGGCGTGACCTCACATCGAGGGGCGTGGCCATCGCGCCCAGGGCGGTGAGGGATGAGGGGCGTGGGGTTTGGGGGTGGGCAGAGTGGGCGTGACCCCGATGGGCGCGCGGTCTCGCCTCATGGCCGGCCCCAGCACAGGGCAGGGCCGTGGCCTTTTCTTAAAGTGCGTAAGTTCGGGGGCGTGGCCTAAGGTCGGAGGCGTGGCCTTCTGTTCGGGGGCCGTGCCCTGTGGGGCGTGTCTTTGCATTGTGGGCGCGGCCTCCGGCTCGGGGGTGTCGCCTTGGGGGCGTGTCCTGCCGGGCGCGCGCGCGCGGCCCCGCAGTCTCGTCACTTCCCGCGCGGACTGCGCTGTCGCCGGGGTCGGTCGTGTCCGGTTCGGGCGGCGGCGGCTGCAGCGGGAGCGGCGGGACGGGACAATGAGCGACAGCGGGGAGCAAAACTACGGCGAACGGGTAATACACGGAGCCTGAGCGCGCTGCGCGGTCGGGCCCCCCGTACCCCTCCTCCCTCCACACACACCCCTCCATCGCCTTCGGATGGCGCCGGCGCCGCCGCGGCCCTCCGCGTCCGCTTTCGCGGGTGGCGGAGCCTCCGCGGGAGAGGAGAGGCGGGTGAGGCGGCTCGGCGGGGTCGATGGCGGAGGGGCCGCTCCCCGCGTGAGGCGCTCGGCGCCATCTTGGGCTGGGACCGCGCGCGCCCGGGAGGGACAAAATGGCGGCCCCGAGCCCTCAGGGGCCCCTCGTCCTCCATCCCACCCCTGCGGAAGGGGAATCCTGTTATTATCCTCTCTCCAGAGCCGCCTTGCAATCCATTCTTGAGTTGCTCTCTAATTTAGACCGCTCTTTGCTCCCTCTCGCCTGTAACAATAACTCTTCTCCTTGGGCCTGGCGTCCAGGTGGCTCGAGCTCTCCTCTAATTTAAACTTGATAATCGGAGGCAACCCTTTCGCTTTGTGAAACCTGCAGCAGATATCTCTCAAGATTTCATAGTTTTGGAAAGATCTCACTGTACGAATGATTTTTTTATTAATATCGAAATAGATGGCTTGCTAAACTTCACGTTTGTGATGCACATCTGTAGTTGCTTTTTATTTACTGGATCAGCCTTGTTTACTTTTGATGCCTTTAATTAGGGTCAGTACTGTGTTTTGGGGATTTTTTTCGGCATAACTCAAATATTTTTGCTGCAGCATCGGAGGGAGTTATGGAGGTGAAAAGTTCCTAATTTTTAAACGGGAGGGGGCAAGAAATATTAGAGAACGTAGTAATTCTGAGCAATGTCTTTCTTAGAATATGGTTTTATCTTACTAATCCACTGTAAGAAGCTGTAATATGAGTGTTTCTACTTCAAGGTAGGTAAGATGAGAAAAATCAGTCTCCAGGGGGCTAAACGTGGGAATGAATGGTGAAAGACAGGGATTAAGGAATAGGCTCGTGTCAGCGCCAGTGTTTTCATTGGTATCTTCATTAACTCTTAAGTTTTCTTAGCGAGGGGGTATTTTTTGCTCAGGGTGAATTATTTGTGTGTTAATTTTTTAAAGATACTTTAATTGTTGTGCAGTTTGGAAGCCAGTTTAGTCTTAATAAAATTTGCCAGGATAATCTGCATTGTGTTTTCAGTCAGAAAGAGTGGAAATAATGAAGCTTCTATACCAAAGTCCTTTGGTGTGAAACACAATCGTGCAGAGTATTGCAGCAGAAATTGTTGTCTGCTGCTTTTCTATATTTTTAATTTTAGAAATGTTTTAAAGCATTAGTGGGCAATCTTTGCCAGTGCCTAAGATGAGTTATGTCTGAACTTTTGTGACCGTAAAATAGGTAAGTTGTTTGAAATGTTTATAAAGGTACAACCATAGAGCTACACACCTTCTATTCCAGACTGCAGCAGGGATTGGTTTTCTTTCTGCTCTTGCCAGTGTTATTTGTGGGGTTTATTGCTTACTTAAGGCTTACGTTTTACTGAGTCAAGGGCTTTTGTGCTTTTCCAACCTGGAGTCTCTGCAGAGTAGAGTTAGTGAGTGTTTGGATAAATAATCTGGAATATGATTGCAACTGTTTTAAAGTGTCCCAAGTGCAGGCTGCCAACAGGGATTGTGCTCCTGCTCTCTCCCTCAGCGGTGTTCTTTCAGTCAGATCTGGGAATTCAGTCAGCTGGATCTTGTTTTACTCTATTTCCAGTTGCATTGGTTTGCAGGGCTGACTTAATTGAGTCCTCATGGCAGCTGTTGGGATGAAGAAATTCCAGGTGCTTTTGCCAGGAATGGGACTTTTTTAAGAAGCAGCACGAATTTACACTGGATTATGGCGTTTTTAAAAGGGGAGGGGGAGATAAGAAGAAAATATCCCCACTTGAATTCTCTTTTACAGCTTATGCTCCATAGTGGGATGAACTCTAGAAGCTTTTTGACTGAAGAAACTATAAATTATGAAATGCTTCCAATACTTAAATATATCTGAGATACTGATGTTATCCTGTAATGCCATGGTTTTCCATCAATTTTATTTTCGTTGAAATTGTTGTCACTGAAGCATGCTGGATTCAGGCATGGAGGGGTTGGAAAAAGAGTTAAAGGCCAAATTAATGAATCCTACCTTGTGAATTAGTTAATTATAATAGGGATGGCTTGGTATGTGGTGAGAAGCTGCTAAATATGCAAGTAGGGTGGGGGATTTTGTTTGGTTGGTTTTTTAATGTATAAAAGCTCAATTTACGTATTACAAGGTATTTAATAAATGTATTTTCAAAAAAGAATTTTTATTTAAATAAATAAAATAAAAGATATAATAAAAAAATAAAATATTTTTATTACTAAATTGTGTGAAAAGGAGGTCTGAGGGAAGCAGTTTGAGGTTAGAGATGAGCTGATCACTCATTGCCACCAAAGGGATGGACCATTCCCTGTGTTCCTCCCTCACCAGCTGGCACTTGATGGGACCTCGTGGGGAGTTGATTCAGTGCCCAAACCTGTCAGAAGATCCTTTGCGGTTTACTGATGGATTAATTTCCTGCCAGCTTGAGGTGCTGGGGGAGCCCATAGGGCTGGTGGCACAGGTGGTGGGAGGAAGCTGTGGCCTGATTTTTCAAAACACACTGTTCTTTCTGTGTGGAGTTTGGAAACCTGTGGAAAGAGATGGTTCTGCTCTCCCTTCAGTGAATCCCCAGCTCCCCCCCCTGCAGTGATCTCGTGTCCCTCAGGGGAAGAGAGGTATCTTCCATAATTGAGAGATTGGGGAATGTGGAGTCAGCACAGTGACACCTTGAATAAAGAGGATGCAGATCTGATAATGTCATGTGAGGGTGCACCTTTCCTGAGGAAAACTAGTAGAAATACATAACTTCACGTGAACATATGATTATAAAATCTTAAAACTTTTATTTCTCTGTATCTTACATTAGTGACTGAAATGCGTAACTTTCATTCCTGTGAGGAAAACGGGGATCTCAGAAGTGAAAAGAACCGTGGCCAATACCTACTTTCCAGCTGCTTCTGTCCATGGAAACCTCTCCTACCTACTGCCCCCCAAATGATCCTGCTTTGGGACATTCCATGCTCAGAGTATATGGCTTTAACGCTCTTTGTGAATGTGCTTAGAGCTGTTAAAATCATCCCGGCAGTGTTACACTTGGTTTCAATGTGCTCAGGGTCTGGAAAGAACCATTTGGAATCCACAAGCCTGGACTTCAGGGCTTCCATGTGAATTCCAGAAGTGCCTGATGGGGAAGAGCTGTTGATAAAGACCAAGGGATCTGGAGAGGAAGGTTAATTCTCTTAAGTGTCTCTTGACAAACTTAAGGTTAGGGTGGAAAAATGGTTATTGTTTTAGTGCATACCAGTCTGAATCTGCTGACCAGCAGTGCTGGAATATAGGCAGGGTAAAGAAGGTCATTTCTTCCCTCCTCCCCGTGTCATGCCAGGAGCACACTTTGGCATTTTTCAGTAACTTAAAATTCACAGAGCAAAAGAGCAAAGAGTAGGAAAAGAAAATATAAAGAACAACAAAACCAGATGGGAGAAATGGGCTGTGGGAGTGACTGATGTGAATCCTCAAGGGTGTAAAATAAATTTGCAGTGCTGCAGGCCCCATGTTCTTGGAACTTTGGATAGGGAGGATTTCCTGGGGCTTGGGGTGGAAAAGGGGCGACTTGGTAATTTTTGTGGTTAATACCCGTCCTAGTGATATCCAGAGCAGGTGAGGTGCACTGAATTCCTTTAAGGCTGAAATAAAGAAGTGCCATAATCCTGTAAAGTGTGGTGGATTGAAAGATGATCTGGAAAAAAATGGGGATCTTTAAAGACTGGGAAATGTGAAATGCAAAATGCAAAGAAGTTGAATGAAAAGAAGTCAGGTGTTTAATTGTTTTGATTTAGGTAGATAGTTGTGTTTACGACTTTTTCTTCCCAAGCTCTGCTCCTCAGTGTCCAGATTCCACATCAAGCTTAACGTAATACAGCAAAGATTGCCTGAAAAATGTACCGAATATATGAAGACATACCTGTTATCTACTTATTTCTTCAAAGCTTTTTGACTTCTGAAAGCTCTGGAAAAGGGTTTGGGGTGTATTTGTGGGCAAAATCCTCCCAACTGCTTCCCTCCGATCCTGCATTTCTCCTTTTCTTTCTGGTCTCAGACCACCTGTGTTGGGACACAGCTCCTTCTGTTTAGCCCAGACTATGTTTTTTGAATTGAAGTACTTTTCCTCGGGTGAAAAGCAGCCTTAGTTTGGGTTTTAGTCCTTCTTCAATCTTGCTTTGTCTAACTTTGTTGAAGAGCTAAGACTTCTTATGGCAAAATTAATGTATTAAATCAGAACTCACCTCTGTGGAGCGTTTTCTTGGGAGGCTAGTAATGAATTTTGGTTAAATTAGTTAATTGTAGCTTAAATTGCTCCTTAATATTCCCCTTGCCCTTAGCAGTGTTAGTACATGGGGAAGCTGTAGTTTAGAACAAAACCTTAAACATCTATATGAAGAATAGGGCCTTGGCCAACTTTGTGCTGTTTCTGTTGCTCTTGGGGTTAATTGCAAACCTGCTTTATCCTGTATATCATGTTTCTTTCCCCTGTATGGTAGGGAATTGTAAACAGATAACATTTAGTTGAAGTTGTATGGAAGTGGTTGAAGCATAATTATATTTCGGTTTAGCAAATAAATTTCTGAATGCTTAGTACAGGATTCCCATTAAGTTAGTGTTCAGGTTTAAGAGATGTTAGAAAGATAAAACAGGATTTTAGAGAAAAATCAGGTACTCAGTGTCATTAGTGAGCTTTCTTCATCAGAATTCACACTAAATTTAGGATTGTTTTTAGAAAGAGGTATAATTCTGCTGAATTTTAAGTTTTCTCTAATATTTTGAAATGAATAATTTCTACTAGTGTATTGAGGTGTTTTAAGGCATATTACTAAAGCCAAGCATTATACTGATATAAAAATAAAAATACATAAGTTGATCTAGCTAATTAGGTCATGTCACTGCCAGAGGAGATTGCCAGTAAATAACAGAGCAGTTTGGAGTGTGGGGCACAAGTGCAGTTCTGGTCAGTGGGAAATTCAGATTTCTGTGGAAACATGAAGCCTGCATACGTAATCCCACTTGTGCAGGCTGCTGTGGGTGTGTGCTCCTCAGCCTTCACACCAGGGCTGCCAAACTGCAGGAGAGGCCCAAAATTCAGATAACTGGAGTTTATGGAAGGACCAACCATGCAGTGCTTTCTGCATTCAAAAGCACATCCATCAGTGGCCGCTGCAGGACCTCACTGGAGTAACTCCTTGGTGATTTTGTCTCAGTGTGTGGCTAGTAGTGCAAATTATTTTGAGTTTCCTGATGATACAATTCCTTAGTAGGTACTGAGTTGATCAAGTTGCACTTGCTATTAAATACAGGCATAAATAGCAAATTCAGCTACTTAGGGCTAAGTTAAACTGAGTTGACTGAACCTGTTGATAAAATAGTAGGGCTTTGGTAGATTCAATTCTTGAACTGCATTTATAGTAAAAGTCCACAACACTTTTTTTTTTCTAGTTTCAGTTTTGGCACTAGATTTTATCCTGGAGTTCTTAAATATTCTTCATCCTGTTCTTTTTCTATTAAGGTTAATGTTGAAGAAGGAAAATGCGGAAGTCGCCATTTGACAAGTTTTATAAATGAGAATTATTTGAAGCTCAGGAATAAGTGAAGCTGAAATTTGAAAAAAAAGAAAGTGAATGCATGCTAATTATCAGACCAGAAGTCCCACTTGTAGAATATTGAGCAATTTGTGTGAAGTGGGGAAGATGAAAGAAGTCAGAATTTGAAACGGAAGAATGAAGAAAAGGAATAAAAATGAAGTTAAGATAAGAAGTAATCTGGAATCTGAAAGCACTACGCTAAGTAATTACTAGTCTGTTTATGTGTCCCTGTATATTTTGCTAAACATGCATGCATTATCTGTTTAATAGCAAAAGTACATGCAGGGTAAAGAAGTATCTACCAGGGAAAAAAAACTCCTTAAAAATCTAGGCAGTGCTAATGCCGACTGCCCGGACACATAGCTATGAATATTTACCATTTATTTCACTGGAGCTTGTTTACAGCCCGTAGGTGAACAAGGAATTGTGTACAAATTAGGCTTTCAATATCTGCGTGCAGGAATCCCGTTCTGCTTCCAGAAGCGGAAGTGCTCATGGGTCTGGCAAGTCGGGGAGGCACACCCCTGCAAGATCTCGCTCTAAGGAGGATTCCAGGCGCTCCAGGTCAAAATCTAGATCCAGGTCTGAATCCAGGTGAGTTTGCTTCTTTTACCTCTTCCTCCTCCTCACAAGTCAGATAATTGTCAGAGGTGGCCCAGCTTAGCCAGTTCTGTTTCCAGAATTAGTGGATCTTCTGTGGACGTGGAGTACAAAGGGGTGTGTGTGGTTTCAGGATTGGGAAAGCCAAATTACATAAATTTAGATATTTTTGCTGCTTCTTCCAACAGTTAAATCAGCTATGTAGGTTTGTATCCTTGCTGATACACTTTGGAAGTGCCTGCCCTTTATCTCTTGGAATATTGACTTGTGTCTGAGCATGAACTCTAGGTCTTTGTTTTTCTGTGCATTAACAGAGTTTGGTGCATCACCAGATTTCCTATTTTAAGCCACATTTGTGTATTACTTTTCTTCACTGGAAGCAGTGATGTTTCTGGAGTAGTGAAAAGAACCAGTAGAGATAAATGTGAATTTCACAGTCTGACATTTTAAATACGCTGATTTAACTTGAAAATTAACAGGGTAGGAAGCTTTGAATATTAGACAGCTCTGCAAGTTCTCCAGAAAAGTTGTGGAGAACTTGCTTATTGTATTTGTTACGTGGCAGCACAAACATCCACGTGCCTATTGCACTGCATTACCTCTCCTGATACTCACCTGCCAAACAAGCTGTGTGCAGGGGCAGAATTCCTCTTAAAAGAGTAGATAGTTGACTGCTGACTACAGAAATCAGTGTGTTGATCATTTCTTTACTCACTTGTAGGCATTCAGGCTAAAAAAAGTGAGGTTTCAGCACTGTGGTTTTCAGGTGAGCAGTTCACAACACACTTTTTATGTGAACAACCAATGAATTGGCAAAGCCTGGGGGCAGGCTGGAGGAAGATACTGTGCTATCAGCAATCACCCACGGTTGAAAACACTATCAAATAGTGTGTTAAATCTTGCAAGATCAAACAGAAAGGCTTTTGTGAGAAGGAAGGTAGTTGGGAAGCTTTGACAGCAGAAGAATATGGGGTTTTGGTTTAATTCGGGCACAGTCACAAGTGTCATATCATGCACATATCATATCATGTGGCAGTCCCTGTAGTGTAAGAAGAAATGTGTCAAATAAAATGCATAAATACTTGTTAGAGTGGTACCATTACAGAGTGTGGAATGGGAGTGACCTGTGGGAGTGCCAGCAGTGAGAGATGATGGGGCAGCTCAGGAAGGGCCCAGTCCCAGATCCTGCTTGGGGCACTCAGCTCTGTGCTCAGACCCTGCCATCAGGGCTTCATCCAGTTGGGGTTTGAAAACCTCGAGGCAGGGAGGCTGCAAAACACCTTTGGGAAACCTTTTAATATTAAAACAACAAAGTCAGATCACCCTCCCAGCATATTCTCCTGCCCCTTAATCCATATGACTCCAGGGATTTCATACTCCTTAAAACATTTCCCAGTTGCAGAATAACCACAGTACTGAGTAAAAATGCAGTCACAGATGGTAGATAATAACAAAGAAGCAAATATAAGATGTAGAATTTATGAGAGACCTGGCAAATCTTGCTTTTGCAATAAACAGTGTTCAAATAATACCCTGGCAACTGGCTTTCTACTTTCTGACGACCAAAAAGTAGAAGTTCATAACTACCATGGCTTCCTGAGCATTTAACAGCTGTCTTGAAGATACCTATGGCTGGAAATAACCTATGGCTGGAAATAATGGAATTATGTGCTAGAGTTAGTGTTGATTAGTAGATTTGGACAGAATTGTGTCGAGGCACATATTTAGAAACAACATGCTTTAATCTCTGTTCAGTGCTGTCACACATTGGGATTTGATCGTGGGCAGATCATTGAACTCTGGCTTTCCCCAGAGAAATAACCCTGTGATAACTTCTATATTTCTTGATAGTTTCTGTTGCAAATGTACTTTTGAGTTACCAGCTTTATAAATTAAACTTTGATTTGGGAACCAACCTGTGTCCTGGTGTTTTTATCAGTTGGGGTGTGGATATACTTGATATTTAAATCTACTTTTATTGAAGTATGTAGCTCCTATCTTTGGCTGATACCATTCTGGTACCTGAAATACCAGTTCTGTGTTTGCCTCAATTATTTTTTTTTTCCTTTATCAGTGGCTGAAATGTGGCTGTGTGCATGTGTGGAGCTTCTTTTTCTGTTACTGATATTATAATTTCTCTTTTTTTACTGTTTTCCCAGCTTCAGGGAAGTTCTCCCCTCTTTTTTTTTTTTTCTGTTGCCAAAAATAATGTTTTCTTTATAAATACGTAGTGAGAAGTGCAGTAATGGGACATGCTGAATTAATTTCTCCTGGACATGAATATGTATTTTAGGTTGAGCTTTTCTGGCTCACTCCTGATGAGGTTGAAGGTGCTTTTTGAGGAGATAGATTGAATAGTTTGGCTGTCTGGTGACACTTGTTGAGAAATCCTGGAAGAAGCTGTTAAATGCTCAGGAGTAAAAGCACTTCATGTTCAGAGCTTCCCTCATGCCAGTGGGGTGATACTGCTGTGGAATAAGAGGAAGGGGACATTTAAGACACAAGACCATGAAAATCAGCAATTTATGACTCAGATCCATTACCTGTTACACTGTTTATTGCACTTCTTAGCCTTGCAGGGATTTTTCTTTGAAGTGATGTGGAATGCAGGTTATTCAGTGCAGCCATCAGCAAGATCAGGTGTGGATGCCCACTTCTCTAGGATTGGCTATGTTGGGAAGGCTGAGGCTCTGGGACAAGGAATTGAAGGGTTTCAGACCCTCATGTCCACAGAGCTCCTGATGTAAGAAAATATTTTTGGGGAAAAAGAACTAGTGAGGAGTTGCACCTTTGCATAAATGCACTTAAGAGTGTGAACATGTAAATATTCATGAACAAGCAGTGCTAAATAACTGTTGAAGTACCAGCAGATAAATGAGCCAGCTCAGGCTTGATTTCTTCAGATTGTGTTCAGCTCTGTTTCAGGGGCATTTGCCAGACTTCAAAAAGTGCATTTGCTTCTCAGTGTCACCCAAGGCAGCACTAAGAGTGCCTCCCTCAGTGGTGCATGCTTTGTGTTAAAGCTTATTTACTGTTCCCTTTGTCTGATACATGTGAAAAGAAAGCTGCCCCACTTGTTTTTACCTGAACACTGAATATTCATTCTAAGCACTAGCATGTCATGCCCAGGTAGCTTTGTTAAAGGAAGAGCTGGCTGTGATCACGTGCAAGTTCCTGGACTGCAGCAGGAATGCCCTGAGAGCATCTGCAGTAATCTGATAGTAAAGTTTTAGCACACAGTCCTTGAGAGTAGTCAGTAAATGAATTATAGCTGTGTGGTACTGCCGGATTTTGGAAAACAATTATTTGAGCTTTTTGTGACTATGATGGATTTTTGAAATCTTAAACACCCCAACAAGCCCAACACTGTACCTTTCTCTTCTTTCCCTCAGGTCTAGATCAAGGAGGAGTTCCCGCAGACACTACACCAGGTCCCGCTCCCGGTCCCGCTCCCACAGGAGATCCAGAAGCAGGTCGTACAGTCGGGACTACCGGCGACGGCACAGTCACAGCCATTCCCCCATGTCTACTCGGAGACGTCACATTGGGAACAGGGTATGTGTCTGAGGGGTGAGGTGTGCTCCTGGATGTATCCTGGCATCAGTCTCTGTGCCCTGGGAAACACAAAGGGGTTTGGTGAAAGGCTTGTGTTCCTGTAGGTTTAATTTATTACTGTCTGTTAGCAGGTGACCCAAATCTCAGCCCCACCTTTGTTATTGTTCACCTTGAAGCCTTGACAGTCACAACTGAAGAAATACGTTGCACTGCAAATACTTCATTCTAATATCTGTGTCCCTTCCTTTAGGCAAATCCCGATCCAAACTGTTGTCTCGGCGTGTTCGGGCTGAGTCTGTACACTACAGAGCGAGACCTGCGAGAGGTTTTCTCCAAGTATGGGCCCATTGCCGACGTTTCCATCGTGTACGATCAGCAGTCGCGGCGCTCCCGAGGGTTCGCGTTTGTCTACTTCGAGAACGTCGAGGATGCCAAGGAAGTAGGTTGGGGTGCACAGTGTGGGCCATGTTTGCTGGGCTCTGAGCTCCTGGGGTGTATGCTCTGTCACAGGGTATAGCCAGGGGAGACTCATAGCCTGAAAAACACTTGGAATCTGATAACTATGGAATTTGGGCTTATAGGTGCTACAGAATGAATCGGGAATTCTGTAGTCAGACAGTAGAGAATTCTACACTCATGCCAGTCCTTGTAGAGCTGGAACAAGGTTTATATTCTGCTTAAACTCCACTCCAGAAAGTCTCCAGTCTTTTCCACATCTGGCAGGGAGGCTTCAGTGTTGGGTTGGAGTTTGATGTGTAGGTCCTGCTACTTGGCAGACAGAAAAAAACAAAACACAATTGTTTTTGATTCTTTACTTTTTATTTGTGACTTTGATATTATATTCAAAGTTACGGTAGTTTGAAGGATGTAGTTGAATATCTTAGTGGTGTTCTTTTAACCTGTAAATGTTCTATGTTGTGTGGTGGAGTAATAACATCTCCCTACATCAGCATGTTCCAAGGTTGCTCTTAATCACATCAGAGACACTGGAACAATTGCTCAGTGATGTTCCTTTCAGGACTTTGATGCCACAGAAATCACATTTTCAGTGGTTACTGGCACTTAAGTCCAGCTGGCCTAGACTGTCTTACGCAGTACATTCACTGTAAGATGTGACACTCAGATCTGCCTCCAAACTCAGCCATTTTTTAGGGCATTTGAACACTAGAAGCAGTAGTTAGAAATTCGTGTTGTTGCTGAAGTTCATACCTACAGCTCTTCTGTCACTCCTTAGGCGAAGGAACGTGCCAATGGAATGGAGCTGGATGGAAGAAGGATCCGGGTAGACTTTTCCATAACAAAAAGACCTCACACACCTACCCCTGGAATCTATATGGGAAGACCCACTTAGTAAGTTTTATCTGTGGTTTTGGTTGAGTTTTCTTCCCCCAAACAGGATAGGATTCATTGTTTTGTAAAAACTCCTCTTTCTCCTCTGAGAGGAATTGATTCTGAGGGGATTTCTTGGTTTCTTGGGCTTACGCATTAATGCACAAGTTGTGTTTCCTTATTTATGGTTGCTGTGCTCTACACTGGAAACTAGACATGATCATCAGTAGTAATGCATGCATCAACAGGAAGATACTTTGACAATTTTTAAATTATTTTAAGTAGTTTTCCTGTGTACCTTTGAATATTCACATCCTTTGCAAGCTCAGGTTTTCAAGAGTGAATGAACAAATACTGGTCAAGGAGCTGCAGGGCTCAGTTAACGTTTGGGACTAGCAGTTTGGTGTGTTCACACGCTGCACTTTTGTCTTCCAGTTGCCAACAGTGTAAATTGTTTTCCCAAGTCATTCCCCAGTTCATTTCCCAAGACTTTCAGCTTACTGGTGGTTATGGTGATGTTGTGTTAAGACTACAGGTTTCTGATTTTTTTAGTCAGAAAGTTGATAGAACAGGAGCTTTTTCAGAGTTAAAAGTGAATGAAGACTTGTCTCAGAATGGAATTCCTCATGTGCCTGTGATACCAAAACATTGAGATTTATAAAGGTTGAGGAAAATAACTGAAAGTTCAAGCATTTTAAAAGCAATTATTTAAGTAGTTCTGTTCCCACCTGCACTCATGGGAAAACAAGAGTGCTCCCAGTCTTCCAACTGTGAGGATGGGAAGTAACAATATAACCCAGTTTAAATAGTGTGAATTTACCAGACTGGGGACAAATGTCATGTTTCGTGTCTTAGCAAATGCAATTTCCTTCACTCCTTGCAGTGGCAGCTCACGGCGACGAGATTACTACGACAGAGGCTATGACAGAGGCTACGATGACCGTGACTATTACAGCAGGTCATACAGGTGAGTATCTTTTGAATATTTTGCTGCTTTCTAAACTCTTCTTTCTCATTTGCCTGAGCAAGCATTAGGCAGTTCATCCTACGTAACTATTCCAGAATATTTTTGCACTCACTGTCATTCTGGAATCTTCTTGTGAAATCTTCATCAAAATGACTGCTCAGTACAAATCAAAATGGTTGGATTGAGAAGTAGTTGATGGTGTTTAAATACTGTGGCCTGGCATAGTCCAAAATGTTTTCTGAATCTGCACTAAGTTTTGAAAAATAAAGTGTGTTCTTTGTATTTTCATTTTAGAATCTTTAGTTAGTTCATCTGTTCGTACCGAAATGGTGCAGATTAATATTTGAGTTGGTACTACAGTGTCAACTTACATTTTGAGCACAGTGCAGTACCTAAAAAGTGGGAAATTTCAGTGGTCCCCAGTATCTCCTGCTGATGGCACCTCAAATGTTGCCAAAAATAAGGAATTGGTGTTTGGAGCATGACCTGTTGTGTACTGGACATCGGCATTAAAAGGCTTTTTTTTTAACATCCCTTGTCAGGTTAGATGTGTACGTAATCATGGTTGGGGTGCAGTTGGTTTTGGTGATAGAGAAATTGGTTTTCTGCATTTTCCAGCAAAATCCTTGTCCCCTGCAAAATCCTCATAATTTCTGGGACACTGTTAAGTTGAACACAAAGATAAGAGTTCATGTTTTCTGTCTGCACTACCAAACATGGTGCAATTGCAGAATTCAGTGTTAAAGTTATGGTATGGGCCCAAGTCTTCAGTGGTGCTTAAGTGGTGCCTTTTCATTCTAGCAGGGGTTTGTGGATATTACCAGAAATTGTGATTGGGTCAGGAGAGAGACAGTGAAAGTGATGGCTCAAGTGGGAAGTGTCCCTGCCTGTGGCAGGGGTGCCCCTGGATGGTGTTAAAGGTCCCTTCCAACCCAAACCATTCTGGGATTCTGTGAATAAATATGAAGCCACAAATGACTTGTGTGTGGCTACTTAAGGAAGTGTCATGATCTGGTACTTTCCCCTCCTGCAGACACGGGTTGGTTGAGGGAGAGAGAATTGTTGCTATGTTGTGAGTGCTTCCCTCAGGAAGGAAAAGTTGGAATTGTTCAAGATGCAGTGGAGCATTCCTTTGCATTCCCTGCCCGTTGTGAAAATGAAGCCTTAAGGGAAATGCAGTGTCAGATGGGAACTATCCTGTTAAAGCTTCAATTTCTCCTTGTTGTTGTGGAAGCCTTAAAAAATGCTTCGCCTGAAAAAGTGTCTGTAAATAAGGGCACAACCTTTTAAAAAAGCAGTCCCTCAAAAACAACTGGGCAAGACTTTAAACTTGATTTAGTTTCCTGGTAAAGCTTTGCTGATCTGAATCTGAGGGAGTTCCAGTCCAGCCACTCAATATTAATGCTGTAAGGTGTTGTTTCTGTTCTCTGTAAGAAGTTACATCATGGTTCCTGTTTAAATGTGACTCTATAAAGTGTTAAAATGTCAGGAGGGTTTTCTCTGCCTCCACCTTGGAATCTGTTTTTCCTCAGAGTAGTGAGTTGATCTTGCTACTTGCAAATAGTAACTAAAAGATTTTCCTTGAGTAGATGAGTATTAAAGACCAATGAAGTAAGTCAGCATCAACTGGTGTAGGAACTAATGTTGTCTTATCTTCACATCATTTTCTTACTCTGATGATGGGGCAGTTTTGTACAGTGAACTTCTTGTTTATTTTCTAAATTCCTAAAAGTCATTCTGCTTCTGTTTTCACAGAGGAGGAGGTGGTGGCGGCGGAGGAGGCTGGAGAGCTGTTCAGGACAGGGATCAGTTTTACAGGTGTGTACTGGATTAGTGGAGCTAGGCAAGGAAACACAGAACTTGGGAGTGCCTGGATTGGAGGGGTTTGGGAGTGCCTGGCTGTAGCACTGACTGCAAGTCAAGGAAATCTTCACCTTGGACAAGTAATTCAGATTAAAAGTGAAGGTGGATTTGGCTTACCCTGCTTGTGTGGGATGCGCCTGGCTTCAGACTAAATTCACATGAAAGCAGATTGTGAGTGCAAAAGCTTGTATTTGTTGTGTTAGTCAAAAATAATACTGGTAACAAAACCCGGTAACAAAAAAGAGTTCAAATCTTTGCTGTGTTTCCCAGTAGAAATGTTGATCAAGTCTCTCATGCTTCTTGTTAGCTTTCCCAAGTGCGATCCTGAGACCAGGATGGGGTTAGAACTACCCACATAAAGCTGCTGCCACTCACCTGTGCAGGTTTTAACCAAGGGACTGTTTGTGTCATCCCTGTCACAGGAGGAGGTCACCTTCCCCGTACTACAGCCGAGGAGGCTACAGATCCCGGTCCAGATCCCGATCCTACTCACCTCGTAAGTAGTCATGGACTCAGGGAATGATTTGGGTTGGGAGGGACCTTAAAGCTCATCCCATTCCACCCCCTGCCTTGGGCAGGGACACCTTCCATAGACCAGGTTGCTCCAAGCTCCGTCCAACCTGGCCTTAACTGGGCCTGGTCCAGTCACAGAGTTCACCTGTCAAAAGTAAATTTCCCATTCCTTGAACTTCTTTTGAGCTTCTGTGGCCGCTAAGACTGACTTTGGTGCAGATACTTTATTGAGCCTCTATCCTTGAAGTCTGACTGTTGGGTTTTTGTCTTTCAGGTCGCTATTAAAGCATGACACATAGAGGAATTTCTAGCTACAGCCTTTGAGTTGAAATTGCAAGTTTGTGGACAATATTTTTTTATTGTCTCTTCAGTTTAACCAAGTGACAGTGCCTAGTGAATTAGGTGACTTTTACACCTTTTATGAAGACAAATTCTGTGGTGTTCAATGCTGTTTCATTCTGCATATTTGTGTAGTTTGGTGCTTTGTTTCCAGGTGTATTTTGAAAGGAGTATGTTTTGCATGTATTTTTTTTAGTCTCCATTTTGACTCCTGAAAGGTTTCTATTGTAAAGACAAAAACTGTTGAGTTAGTTTTTTCTACTGATTCCAAGTTATTCCCAAGATCCAAACCTGTGTAAAATGCTTTCCAAAAGTGAGAAAATAAAATAAAAAGACGTTTGTTTTTTTCTTTTCCTACTTATTTTTGCTAAAACAAAAGTGCGGAGGTAATCCCAGGGCACGTGCCATCCATTCCTTCCAGGAAGAACAAGTCTTTTTGGTGTCCCACAAGGAAATTGCACCTGAGGTACTGCTCAAGTCCATTTCTCACTTGTGAAATCAACACTGAATCCCCCATTTGGGTGTTCAGCTGTTGCCTCTTGTATTTAAAAGATTTTGGGCCAACACTTCACGCTGTATCTGTCATACCCCGTAGTGAATTTGTGCACTTGGATCTGTGAGCCAGTTATTTTTTAATCTTGTGTTGGAGGAGCTTTCCACATTGGTTTGCGGTGAGGATGTGGGGTTTTGGGGAAATAACAGAAATTTCTAGACTCAGAACTGATGATTTCTGTGGATGTAGGGAACAAAGTTTGAGGTGCCATTATGCAAAGGAAGGGACTGAGGGAACAGGCCCTACCTGCTTCAGTTGCCTGGAGAGGAGGTGGCCAACAGCAGCACAGTAGGTGTCTTAGGGACTTACAAATTATCCAGGTATTTGTTTAACTTCCCCGTTTTCACTGTTTAGACTGGACAACAGGACCATGGCAGTAATTATTTTAAATTGTCTGAGCAGTAACAGCCCCTTCAGGGCTGAGTTGGCTGTTCCTGGTGACACATTTTTTGAAATGTGTCGTATGGCTCCTGTGCTGAGAGTGTCCCAAATCGCTGTGCCACCTCCATGCTTGGTATGAGCACTGCAAGGCTATGGTGCATCATGGAATCATTTAGTTTGGAAAAGCCCTCTGAGATGGACTCCAGCCTTTCCCCAGCACTGCCAAGGCCACCATTCACCCATGTCCCCAAGAGGGGGAGACATCCACGGGGCTTTAAAATCACTGCAGGGATGGGGACTCTACCACGTCCCGTAGCAGCTCCTTCCGTGCCTGACCACCTTTTCCATGAAGAAAATCCCTCCTGATGTCCAACCTGAACCTCCCGTGGCACAGCTTGAGGCCCTTTCCCCTTGTCTGTTCCCTGGGAGCAGAGCCCGACCACCTTGCCTGCCCCCTCCTGTCAGGGAGTTGGGCAGAGCCAGAAGGTTCCCCCTGAGCCTCCTTTTCTCCAGGCTGAGCCCCTTTCCCAGCTCCCTCAGCCATTCCTGGTGCTCCAGCCCCTTCCCAGCTCTGCTCCCTTCTCTGGACATGCTACAGCCCCTTAATGTCATTGTGAGGACTGGGGGTGCGGGTAGGGCTCAGATCCAGATGACAATTCCACCAGGTGGCAGAGGAAGTGGGTGTTGCCTGTGAGTGGCAGCTGGCTGAGGTGCACCCCACAATCCACGTTAAGGCTGTTTTTGGGGTTTGGAGAAGCAGCTGCTGTAGCTGCCATGGGGAGAGCCTGTTGTCCAGCACTTCCTGCTGCTGAATCATTCCAAGGGCTCTCAATCCAGCAACAGCCTGGGCTCTGATGATCCAGGGTGTAGTGTTGCCCTGTGGCAAGGTTGACAGGCAGCTGTGGGATGTGGTGTGCAGGAATCCACAGCTGGCTGGCCTAGTGCTCTACCAGTAGTGAGGCAGGAATTACACGTGGGAGCAGGGAGCCTGCTCTGACCCCCGGTATGGATCCCACCAGGACAGTGAGGAATCCTCTGCTGGAGCAGCATCTGTTGGCTGGATGTGACAGGCTGTGCCCTTTCCCAACCTGCTTTCCTGTCAGCAGAGGACAAATAAAAACCTTGGAAGCACATGGAGGGGGAAAAAGGAAACCAGGAGCTGTTTGTGTCGCTGTCCTCTCCCCACACACGAAGGTGGAATTTCCTCTGGGGCAGCTTGAGCCTCTCCCTGCACAGGAGATGCTCCTGTCCCCCTGGCATCTCCTGGCTCTTCCTGGGCATGAGGAGGGGCCCTGGAGGGGAGCTGTGCAGTATCGAGGCAGTCGTGGGTTCAGTTCCTTCTGGCACCCCTTGCACAAGTAGTGCAGTAGCTCTCTGCTCACCATGAAACTCCATGAGCTCCTAAAAATCCCATTTTTCCTTGCAACTTTGGGGTTCAAGCAATTGATTTTGCAGTTCACATTCTGGCTCCAGCAGATTGATCACACACAAGGCAGGTGCTCCCATCCCCAGTGGAGCTGCTCTGGAGCTGGGAGAAACTGATCCTTTTGTTTTCCTGCTTGGATAGGAAGTGTACAGCTCCACAGGACCCTCCGTAGTGCCCATCGCTGGCACCTGGCCTTTGCTCCACACCGTGTTCCCACAGATCCATACCTTTGATGTCACCTTGGGAAAGTCGGCAAAAGTTGGAGTTTGTTGGGAAGGAGCTACTGGTGCCTGTCCACCATTCCCATTGTTAATGTCTCCCTCATGCTTGGCCCCAGTGCAGCTGTAATTAACACAGACACTAATTTAATTACCCAGCCATGCCAGTGCCTCCACCTCGGCATTCCCAACTGTTACAGACTTGAAAACTTCTGAAATCCTGTGAATAGTGGGTAGATTTTCACTCATGTCCCAGCAAAGGGTGAGCAAAACGATTGAAAAGCATGGATGCATTTTCCAACCAAATTGTGAATTTTCTCAGCTGTGCTCTTCCTGAGGGATAATCCCACCTCCCAAGGTGGACTGCTTCCATGCTAGTCCTTGATGCTCTTCCCTCACCTCCATAGCAGCTGCACCATTCTCTGGCTGGGAGGTTTCTAAAAGCCAAAAACCACAGTTTATCACCACCGTGTGAGGGAAATTTGTAATCAGCCTAGCCTGGAATTGCCTCATGGCTTGCTCAGAGTGGTGAGGGGCAGATGGGAGCTGCTCTGGCAGCACGTCGTGATCCCACTGCACTCCATCGTGGGACAGAGTCACCTCTGCCGCCCACTGGGGAGAACAAAGGACAAAAACTAAGTCCTTTCGTGAAGGAAATGGGTTCATTTTTAGGACAGGGTTTCCTCGGTTTACTCGGGGCTTTGTTTTGGCACTGCCTCACCTCTCTGCAGCTGGAGTTGTTCCCCATGGAGCAATGAGCAGCTGCATTCCCACCTTGTTCCCAATCCCAACAGTGCAGGGATGGGATGAAGCTCTCCTGAGATTCTCTGCATGATGAATAGTGAAAATTATCCTTAAAGATTCAGGGAAGACTTGCAGGTCAGAGAGATGAAGTGGGTTCCTCCTGGGCCAGGTCTCTGGGCTTTTCCCACTGGATTACTGCAGAGTCCTGGGGTAACTTCTGGAGCCACCACATCCCTGCTGGCTCAAGGCAGGATCCTCCCTTCCACTGCTGTCCTTTCTCTGTCCTGTTCCCAACATCCTCTGGGGATGTGGGATCCAAGGAGTGGTCCCAGCACAGGTGCTCCAGCCTGCTCTGTTAGCAGCTCCCGACCAGTGCCCTGAGTGCAAGTCGCAGTAGTAGTTTCAGTCTGCCAGAACAGGGTGATGAAACCTCGTGGATCCCAACCTGCCTGCTCCGAGACACGCTTACCAAAGGCTCGGGATGAAATGGAGTTGTGGGCCAGACTGTTTGTCTTGAGTTTGGAGGAGACTCAGGAAGCCCCCAGGCTGGCCCCAACATGGATTTGGTAGTCCCAGATGTTTGCCTGACCTCCTCTCAAACCTCCAGCTGAGGAATAGCATTTCCTTCTCTTCCCATGTCCAATCGACCAAACACTCCGGGTTTTTTTCATAGTTTGTCCTGTATTTTCAAGGCAGCCCTTCAGACACAGCGGGTTATCCTGTCCTTTTCCAGACTAAACAAACCCTCCTTCAACCTGTCATGACCTTTTGCTCATTTTATCAGTCTTGCTGCCGCATTCCGGACTCATTCCATGCCAGCATCTCTTTCCAGGGAGGAATGATCTTGCCTACAAGGCTGCTCTTGGAAGATGCTTTCCCTTTCCTGATGGATATTGTACCACTTTTAGGACCATTTTCCGTCTGATTTCTGCCTCTCCAGCTGTTTTGTACCAGTGCTCTGAATTTTTTCTCCCCAAAGCACAGAATTCCCTTGAGTACCACATCTGGACCAAGACAGATCTACCAAAACTGGGAAACAAGTGTCAGCTCCATAGGGTTGGGAAAGCATCTGCAGAAGTTTGTTGAGCTCGTCCTGCAAAGCCAAAAATCAGGGGCAGGAGGGATGAGCTCATGCAGGTAACTGCAGAGACTCCTCTGTTACATCCAGCTCCAGCAGAAGGCTGGTTTGAGCAGTAGTAAATGAGTATTGCTTCCCGTGGGCACTAATTAATCCCAAAACCTCGTGTTTCTCCCCTGCTTCCCAGTGACAGTGACCTCACGTAATGAACCAGCAGCTTCCTGCCCCATTCCTGTTGATAGCTCATCCCTGAGGAGGCAGGAATCACCTGAACAAGGGTAAGATCTTTGAACAGGAATTTATCAACCAATTTCAGCCTAAAATCACCCCAAAAAATGTGCTGGGGATGGAGGAGCTGCGAGCACTGGTGACAAATGACAGCCAGGCAGGAGCCGCGCTGAAAGCAAAGCCGGAGAAATCGGAGAAGGATTCTTCTGGCTTTGCATCATCGCAGCCCAAGCACATCTATTTTTGCTGTAGGCATGGCATCGAGCACCCGTCACCGCTATTCCTACTCCATCCATCTCCGTATGCCGGGGAAGACTGGCAGTGGGATGGAGCAGCAGGAGGAGCAGTGGGTGAAGTGTCCTTAATTGCCTTAAAATCTGGGGAATTCAGATTACTGCCCTTCCCCCTGCTCCCCCCGCCCCAGCACAGGAGAGGATGCTTGGCCCTGGACAAAATGCTCTGTTCCAAGAGCACAAGGCCACTTGTCACCCACCCAGCCAGGATTATTCTGCACCTTATTTCTGTCTCCAGTCATGTCCTCAATGTGCTTCTACAGGGGTTAGGCTTTTATTCTCAAAAGGAGAGAGAAAAACGTCACTTAACCTGCAGGCAGGTGGTGACACCAACTCCTGGTGACCGGAGGACACCATTCAGCAGAGCCCCAGAGGCTGCAGGAGCCACCAACCAGCGGGCAGAGAATGTGCACAGCTCATGGCTGGAGTGTCTGGCACCAGCTCAGCATCTCCTGGAGCTTTTCTGGCAATGGGATCAACAGGCACTGATGGCTGGTTGGATCTGGGCTGGGAAGGGTTCACACATTCTTGTTTTCCAAAGAAAGCGTTGTAAAAAAGTTATTATTTCTGTTTGTTTGTTTTAACTGTTTTGAGTAATTATGTAGATAAATATATAGATATAAATTTATAGATATAAAGATGTATTTATTTATTTACTTTCTTTGGCTCCTGAGTGAAGCGGTTTTCCTCTCCCTGAAGGAACTCCTGAACGGTTTGGGATGCTGAGCTGTGGTGGATTCTGGGGGAGAGTTTGGGGGTGCTGGGGTCATGGTAATGGGATATGGGGTGATGTGTGCACTGTGTTCCAGGCTGGACTAGGGTTTGGGGATGCTGGGCTGTGGTGGTTTCCAGGGCAAAGGGGTTGGAGTGGTGGGGGGCAGTGGGTTCAGGACAGAGGGAGGGATTGGGGATGATGGGGTACGGTGGGGTGCAGAGCAGAGGGCTCAGGGGTGATGACAAGGTGCAGGGGGCTTAGGGGGAATGGGGTCCAATGAGTCCCAGGGCAGAACAGTTGGAGGTGCTGGGTGCAGTGGGTGCCAAGGCACAGGGATCGGGATGCTGGGTGCGGGGGTTCTCAGGACAGAGGGATCGGGATGCTGGGTGCGGGGGTTTCCAGGACAGAGGGATCGGGGTGCTGGGGTGCGGTGCCTTCCCGTGCAGAAGGGCGGGGGGACACAGGGCCGGTCCCTCCCGGCCCATCCCGTCCCCGCGGGGGTCTGGCGGCTCCACCTGCCCCCCCCACCGCGGGGCGGCCCCGGGGCCGGGCCGGGCCGGGCTCCGCCCGCCGCTGTCGGAGGCTCCGCCGGGCAGGGGCCGGTGGCGCAGAGCGGGACCCTCCGGAGCCCGCGTCCGTCCCGCTCCCAGGAGGGGAGGAGCCGAGGGGGCTCCCGGGGAGGAGCCCGGGGGGCTCCCGATGAGGCGCCGGAGGATGAACCAGCTGTACATCGGTAACCTTAGCCCCGCCGCCACCGCCCAGGACCTCCGGCAGCTCTTCGGGGAGCGGCAGCTGCCCCTGCCCGGCCAGGTCCTCCTCAAGTCCGGCTACGCCTTCGTGGACTACCCGGACCAAAACTGGGCCATCCGGGCCATCGAGACCCTCTCGGGTGAGCGA
>WAAE01016095.1:0-21253 GCA_013400495.1 Nicator chloris
TAAATAATAAATAAACAAATAAAAACTTCCCTGAAATAAAAAGAGAGATGCTGATATCATCACAGTCTTCAATATTATAAATATGTAAAAATATCAGTTTAATAATGTGAGTTCTGTCAGGCAGTGGGAGTGTTCTGGCAACGGCGCAGCAGCCCTCAGCTCCTCCAACCTTGTCTTGTTTCACAAGCACTTTTTCCAGTCCCAGTAGAGCTCTGAAATAAAGGTTTACCACTTCGAGTTAGCACAAGCAGCTCCCAGCAAGCAGACATCATATAAATCCCTCACTGCTCTCCACAAAAATAAAGACTTTTTCCTCCTTCCTTTCCTGTGAGCTGTGTTGCTGCTGTGGGACACCTGGATCCATGCCCGAGGGGGATGCTGTGATCCCCCATAAAGCACTTTGGATGTGAGGATGAAACAAAGCTTTGCACTGAATGTCTCCTTCCTGAGGTGCTCAGGGAACATCCAGGGCATGCTGAGATCCCAGCACTGCCAAGTTCAAAAAGCCTGTTTAGAGAAAGGAAGAGTTTTGCATTCCCCCTCTCACTTCGAGCTGTCAGCAAATTCTCTAATTGGGGCTGTGAAATTGCTCATTTCTGGTGTTATCTGGAAAGCAAACAAGGGATGGGGATCAGGAGCTGGAATGGGTGCAGGTTTGAGAGCCACTCAATTCTAGACACCTTACACACCTATATCAGACCTTTGCAATACATCTCTGTTGATTCCCAGGCAAGAATTTTCAAGCAGATTTTAATAAATGTGGTTACATTTGCTTGCAGGAGCACACCTATATTGCACTTTAAATAAAAACAAATTATGGTAATGCGTGCTGCTGAATGCAGAGAGCTATAAGCACTGAAAAGAATAAATATGTCTTATCTTCCTGCCTTTGTAAGTGATAATACTTCAGGCTTTTAATAGTGAAATAGCATTTTTTTTTTTACCTTTGGCATAGCATATTCATTCATTAGATTTCACTGAACTTCGTGAAAGGAGACAGCCTAATTTTCAGTAATTTTGGAAAAATCTCAAGTTACCACGTATTTTACAGGAAATACTGAACACATCATGTTAGGGACTGATTTGAGTCAAAAAAGTGCATTTTTTCCTAATTTTGTTTTTTTTTTTTTTTTTTGTTTTTAAGTAAAGGTATTAGAAAAAAACAAAAGAAGTCTGATTTTACTCTTGACCATATACAATATGGGTATTTTTCATGAGAATATTGCTATGAAACTTCAACATCTTAACACAATAAAAAAGACCCATTTTTTGTATGCTATTTCTTCAATTAATATTTAAAACACAAGGAGCTACTTACTGCCATTGAGTAGGTCTTTCCTTCTTCTTTTACATTTTTACTTCTCTTTTGTTCTTTTGGCTGGTCTTTTGGAGAATTTTCAGGTGATTAGGGGGCGGTGTTGGGTTTGC
Organism: Nicator chloris; assembly: GCA_013400495.1. Lineage (NCBI taxonomy): Eukaryota > Metazoa > Chordata > Aves > Passeriformes > Pycnonotidae > Nicator > Nicator chloris. The sequence goes on from WAAE01016095.1 coordinate 1,429, forward strand.
CTTTTTTTCTTCCCATTCCAACTATTAGGATGGAAGAACAAGATAAATTACTTTTTCTACCCATCATTTTTCTCCTGGAGTATCCTTCGCATCAGCATTTCCCTCCAGCCAAACTCGTGCTTCACCAGCTTTTTAAGCACAACAAACAATCTCTGTGTTGCCATTTCGGAGCAGAGTCAGCCCAGCTTGCAGGAGAGGATATTGCCCTGTGCTCCCTGCCCTGCACACATCACTCCCTTGGGAAGCTGTGCTCCTTTTTTCTGCTGTGTAATGAGGGAAGATTCAGCCTTTGGGCCAAATGTCACTTGCAACACCCACTGGAACAGTGGTGTGTGTGGTGGGTTTGCTGCAAAATGCACTGTACTATGGAAATTTTCCTTAGTGATACAGTGGTCAGTGGTAATCAACCACAGACAGACACAGAGGAAGCCACTGGAGTGGGCAAAGCTTCTTCACTTTACTGCTTTTTAAAGATCACCTGGGTGAATGTGCCTGGTTTTGGATTGGGAGGGCTGGACACTGTCATTAAGCCAGATCCTCCTCTCAAACTGTCCTCTGATCTGTTATTTTTTTGTGTGTTTTTGTTTGTTTGTTTGTGTTTTATGTTTTTGTTTGTTTTGTTTGGTTTTGTTTGTTTATGTTTTTGTTGTTTTGTTGTTTTTTGTTTGTTTTTGTTGGTTGTTTTTGCTTTTTTAATGTTGTAGAATCATAGAATGGTTTGGGTTGGTCAGGACCCTAAGGATCATCCCATTCCACCCCCTGCCATGGGACACCTTTCAGTGGACCAGGTTGCTCCAAGCCCCATCCAACGTGGCCGTGGACACTGCCAGGGATGAGGCATCCATAAGGATTGTCACAAGTTTTGCCTCTAAGCTGTGAAAGCTTACACAGAATTTTAGCTATAAGCAAACAAGCAGGAGGGTTCAAAGTACATCCCTACTTGAGTCAAACAAGAACTTAATCCCTGTGCAGGAGCGGTTCCTACACTCCAGCCTGACTTGTCGATTAAATTTGCCACAGGACAAGAATTTTCAAAGGGAGTAGATAATCCTATGGACAGCCAAGGTATCCAGGGACATAATTAGTGGCTCCCGAAGAAGCTGGAAGGAAGTTCAAACATTTATATTTCAGATATTTGTGGGCTGGATTGCATTTTGTACCTTTGCATCCTGAATTTAGGGAAACAGCTTTTTACTTTTTACTTTTTATCAGGCATCTCACCACTGACAGAGACAGATTACTGAAATGTGTGGTCTTTAGGTCTCATTCAGTTCCCAATCACTGGATCCTCAGAGGCAGCCAAGGAGAATTTTCACTCCAATCACATTACAATTTGTAGGTGAACTCAGTAACACTTTCTAAACTTGTTTGATATTTCTAGTGCAGTTGTCAGCCAGCTTATGAAATGTTTACCTTTACAGTGGTTTTCGTGTTCCTCTGGCTGAGTTTCTCCTTTGGAAATTAAAACTATCCATGATCCTTTGCAAAGATATTGCCAGTGCTGCTGACCAGAAGGAGCACTGACTTTCCTGAGGCCACTCTATAATTGCGTTTTGGAATACAAATGAGTTTACTCTCTGAAGATATTTCATTTGAATTCTTCCCAACTTAATTTCTTTTATAAACTCCATCATCCAGTGTTCCTGCAGTCTATCCACAAATTACACAGTATTTTGTGACTGTGAAGTAGCTCCTGTGTGGGATCCTGACACGTGATTCCATCCCTGGTTTATAGGATGAAGGACAAATGAAGCAAAATGGGCACAACCCAAAGCCTGTGTGACGTGCATCACTCTGCAGTGATACTGAAATTGCAAATCCAGAGTCCCTGACTCGCACAGCTGTGAGTCAAATCAAAATAAAATAGGTGACAAATTGCAAGTGAATACTCTCTTGGATACCCAGAGGCTCTGTGATGGAGCAATGCTGAGGTAACGCTCAGGGGTGGTGGCAATTGCTATTAGAGCTGCCCCACTGTGGAGATTTGGGTCAGAAGTCTCAGGAAATGACAGAATGTTCTCTCTTTCACATCACTCTTTTCTGATTTCAAAAGCTGTGAGTGCTCAACCCCTCAGAAGTTTGGAAGGGAGACTTCTATAACTCGATAAATGTCTTGCCAGAAAAAATGTTGCCACATATAAGTGGTGATTCTCTCCTTCTTGCATTCATTCTTTTTCTCTAGCTTTTGTGCATTTCCCCGTGCTTAACTACTAAAACACACACTTTTGCACTAGGCAAGAGCTGCTGAAATCCTTTGGTCTGTCTCCCTGTGCTGTGGTGTCCCAACCAACCCCAGCTGGCCACCATAAATATCTAAAGGGGGATTTTCTACTTTGTGCTCGCATTACCTGTGCCAGCCCTTCAGTAGAGTTTTAAGGCACTGAATTCTTCCACTATCCATTTTTTTACGCCCTTTAAGAATTTCTAATCATGGTTTTCCTGCCAATCTAGACATTGATAGCTCATTTTATCTTTCCACACAGAGCCTGCTTCGCCGACCTGCGAACCATTTTTAGAGCTTTTCGCTAAACTCCTTCCAAATTAGTCAACATCTCCCTGCTAATGATGCATTCAGAGTTAACATGAAGGTGAAAAAGCACCACTAAATGAGCTCCTTTCTACGTTAGCAGTGACTTAAATGAAAGCAAGTTCAAGTGAAAAAGCTTATTTTAATGGTAGTGGTGTCTGAGCGAAGTCTGCTCAGATGTGGAGCACCAGGCAGATGAATGGCTGCATAAATTTTAACAGGCCAATATGCTAATGTGGGAATGCCAATAAACAGAGCCATTTGGATGAATATTTGATGGATTCAGGAGAACTTCATGAGGATTTAAATTTTAGTATAAAGGTCTTGGAAACTAGAGAATGACAGAAACGTGTTCTCTTCCTGCTGCTTAAAGGGAATTGTGGTGGGTTTTTTACATCCAAAAATATGAAAATTTTAAGAGAAGGAATAGTGAGCGTGGGGTCTCTGTAGCTGTAGGCACATCAGTCTTCAGGGACGGCCTGAAATATTGATTCAGTCTGCAGCAGAAGGGATATTTGGGGCAGGGGGCTTGAGGTAGAGAAGGAAACTTTCCAGAATATCAGTAGGGAAAGCACTGAGCTGGATGAACCACAAGCACATACGGTTCCTCTGTATTCACAGGCCACATTGCAGCTTCTTTGGTGTTACAAGTAAGCAGTAGAATGGGCTTGTGTGGAACTGCTCAGCTTATAAAAACTTGGTTGTATGGAAAGAAAGATGTTTTTTAAAGTTAAAATTTAATATTCTGTACATGCCTTGAATGTAGCAGAGCATAGAAATAGAAGAAATTAAGTATTAAAAACATCCGCTCATGAAGCATCTTTTCAACAGAAAAGAGAATGCTAAAAGCTGGAAAATATTAAATGCCAGCAGCTAGATCCACAAATGGTAAAGCAAATAATTAATCTTTTGCACCTTAATTGCATGACTACTAAATTCATGACAAAAAGTCTCTGTCTGGGCTAAAAAAATACAAGTAAAGCAACTTAGATTCAACATCTAATCATGAGAAAACATCTAATGCTTCCCACAGTTAAGTTAGGTTAAGCTCAAAACGTTTATGGAAATTCATAAGAAAATATAACTTTTAAAGAAAAGGAAAAAGGTTCTTGTAAATTTTTAATGTGAACTATGCAGACAATTACATTAATAAGATTTAATTATACCATGAAATATTTAGTGTTTCTCTCTATGCTAAATATTATTTTGAACATAGTTCTAGAAAGATTAGAATGCTTCAGAGATACCAAGAAAGAAAACAAGTTTTAAAAAAAAAATTAATTTTGAGAAAGCATTAACTGTAAAGACTGTTGTTTCAGTTTTTACTTAAAACAAGGGGATATTTTGGTCAGCTATTGCATATTAACTTCTTTATAAATACAGATATAACAAATACTTTGTGTGTTATGTTTAATTAATTGAAAAAACAGCTAATGTCTTATAGGTTACATTTAACAAATTCTACAATTAACATCCAAGTTTTGGCAGAAATCCTTAACTATTTATTAGTGTCTACATTTACTATTTATTATGCCAGAACTAACTGGCCATATATTTACCATCAACCACAACGTGACTGGCTAATTAACCCACTTGTGAAATACTGTTTCCTAAACTGTGTGCTGTTGTTATCCTTGTTCTATGGCTCTTTGGTCTAACACTACTCCATAGTTCGGGGGAGCCAAGATTCCTGCAGGAAGTGCACTGGATTCTGTCCATCCTCAGCCCTGATCCTGCCTCAGTGTAGGCTGCACCCCTGCTGACCCACAGGATGGGCTCCCATGCCCACCCAAACGCTTGCCCTGATGCCCACACACCTGGTGTTGGTGCTGGGAGTTCAAATTGTGATTTAAACTTATTGCCAAAAGCAGCAGAATACCCCCAGGACAGCTGTAATTGGATAAACAAGTTGTAATTCCCTACAATGCACATTTCTAATGCCATGGCAGTCTCCCCTGTAGTACCTCAAGCACTGTACCACTCGTGTGCCTCAGACCCACTGATTTCACTGAGGTTCATAATTAGGTGTCAGGACACCATCAAGTGAGGTTTTTCACCCTAAACATGAACAAAATGCTTTATGCATGTGATAAGACCAATATTCAATAACCAGAAAAGGAATCCAAGGATTTACCTGGCTTCCAGGTGAGCATAGGGCAGGTAGAGCATCCAGGGCATTGTGCTGGGAACTTGGGCAGCCCATAAAAAACATGCAGGATAAATCCTTCCTGGAGTTGCTGTCTCCCCATGAATGGGAATGACTGCTGTGGAGGTGGCCCTGAAAATATAAGCATCATCTTTTGTGAATGGGATGTTTGTCTTTACATTTCATGGAGCCACAGAATCACAGAGTGGTTTGGGTTGGAAGGGACCGTGAAGAGCCCGTTAAGCAGTTAAGGGATCTTAAACTAATCTTAACTACCCTTAAGCTAGTTCCAAGCCCCATGCCATGGGCAAGGACAGTTTAATGCAGTCAATTCATGCACTGACTCAAATCTATGCACATTTTTTAATAGGGACATGTGTAACATATATTTGCATATGGATGCAGAGCTGTCTGTATGTACACACACACACAATCCGTACAGAAGCAAAGCCTCAAACCTCTGCTCTGTCTCCCACTCCCATCCATGTCAGAAATACAGATTAGACTTATTTCTGCAGGGCATGACCACAATTTGAGGAAGAAAGAGGCAAGGAGCCTGTGCTGCTGCTGGCACAGAGCATGTCCCCACAGGACAATCCCTGCAGGACCACCACAGCCAGGGCGCTGTGTGATTTAAGGGATGGGGTTTGGAGCCTGCTCCCTGAACTCATATCACTTGACATATGGAACAGGGAAGTGGCACTCTGTATATCCTGCCCCAGCAACTCCTAGTGTTTTATTTAATAAGTTGTCTCAGGAGGAGGTGCTATGATTAATTTTGAATACAAAATGCTCACACTGCTTCAATATGGTGAGCTCTTTAAAGGATCTGCTCGCAGCAGACACCAATTGTGATTTCCCACCCTACCTGGTCTCACACCAGCTGGGGTACCACAACTTCTAAACTGGTCCTTGGTGGGTGGTGTCCCTGCCCATGGCAGGGGGTTGGAACTACACGGTTCCTTCCAACCCAAACCACTCCATTATCCTGTGACGTCGTTCTATTCTGCTTTACATGTTTTCTCTGCCTTTCTCCACCACTTTCCCCTTTTTTTTAACTTTTAATTGTCACTTTTCTCTCTTTTCCCTTTTGCCTACAACACCTCATTAGCTTTAACACACTATTGCACTTCGCCTACTCTGCCAGGGAGCAGCTTGGGTTTGTTTGTTTGCCATTTTATTTGGAAGCCCATAAAGGAGGGAGAGGAGCAAGTGGTCCCAGGTGCACAGGGGCAACACCAGGAGCTGCCTGCCCCTTGTGCCACATGGTGTAGGGGCATGAAAAGCAAAGTTAGAGGTGAGGAGCTCATAGCTCAAGGAGAGAGGCTGCAGGGAAGATGAGGAGCCAACAGCCTGGGCCCAGAGGAGGTGAGCAAATGAACCTGCCCAGGGATGAGAGAGAGGAGGGCACAGTTTGCTGCAGCTCAGAAAGAGAATTAACCAAAGCAAATCCCACAAGCCAGCACAAACCTGCAAGTGTGGCAAGGGAGACAGGAGGAGATGCACAGAAAACCCTTTTTTCCTGTTCTGTCACTGCTCAGCTCATTCCTTTGAAGATTTCTGTTTGTTTTAGATGGCAAATACTAGGCAAAAGTGAAAGGAAAAGATATTTTGTAGGTGTTTCTTATGTCTTTTTTTTTTACATATTTAAAATACTCTGTTCCTTCTTGGAGATCTCAAAATGAAGAAGAGGCAAGTGAGGACATGTCTGACTGGTTTGGGGTCCCATTGTATCTGCACTAGGAGACACAGACAGGAATGGGCAGGGCCGGCTCCCTGCATAGCACACCAGGCAGGAGAAGACATTCAATTTTATAAGATCAGAAAATAATTTTAGATTTGTATTTGGTGGGGCTTTGTTGGGGTTTTTTATGCCTATAAGGGTTAGGAATATAAATCCCTCCAACTTTCACATGTTTAGGCACCTGCTGGGGCACTGTGTCACGCCTTGTGTTCAGTGAAAGCTAGGATTTAGCTATAAATCAATCCTATTTCCACTCTTCCAAGAAGGAAACTGGGCACAGTGGACCTCACCTTTTCTTTATAATGTGTAGGACAGTCATCCATGCACCTCTCCTCACTGGCATGCAGGAAGGTTGCCCACTCTGGACCAGCAGTCTGTGGGTGGAAGAAGAGGCCACTTGCTGTCACCACAGCATCAGGCTTTGCACTAAATATCACCATGTTTGGCACCCCCAGATATTGAATTTTCTCACCTCTGTCATGGACATGGGCAGGAGGAGGGAAGGAGAAAAAGCCTCTGCATTAGGCTAATCATGGAGAGCATTAGGTTAAAATTTATACTCTCAGAATATTTTGATTTCAAAATAAGTATGAGGTTACCTTGCCACCCTACAAGCTTTTTCTAGGACACTAATTCATGAGCTTTACACACACACAAACAAAATAGTTGAAAAGCCAGAGATAAGACATGCTGGTTGAATTTAAAATTATTTCTGCCGTAACAAAAAAACCCTGTTTTTTTGGGGACAGATTCTCAGATAAATCTGCACAGCTCCTCTGAAGTGAACTGACCCATGATGCTACTCCAGCTACAGAGTTTGTCCATATCACACTGATCCTGATGGACACAGTGTCACCCATCAAATCCCACGTATTTTCAGCAGGGAATGATTGGTTCCATTGTATAAACATAGTTGAGCTGCTGAAAAGATGAAGGAAGAAAAAGACATCATAAAGTTTCTGGCTTCCTAAGCAGATGGGAGAAAGAAGTGCAATTATAGTGTAAAGCATCATTTCACCAAGAGAAGTGTCAGTGCTGGAGGAGCTCTCAACAGAGAGGATTTTGCTTTGCCATGTGTGGTCTCCGGGAAACAAAAGGAAGGGTGTGACTGAAATGAAGGCAGACAGAATGCAATATTTTCCTTTGATGTGTAAACAGATTTAATGCAACAGAAATCAATGAGGAAACTCTCCAAAGGAGAGTGTTTTAATGTGTTATCATATTTCACATGGATTTCATAAAAATTCAATTTCAATTATAGCACAGTTTACAAACAGAGGAAAGCGCTGTGCCTCCCTGGAAAACATATGGCCATCAAAACTTCAAACAAAATAGTGCCAAAGTCACTCGTAAAAAATAAATAGCCATAAGCCAGTGTGTTATTGTCCTTTTAATGTCTGCTGAATGCCTGTAACTCTTCCCGTGTCCGCCTCGGCTGGCAGCTCCCTGACACTCCAGCCTCCCATTCCCACAGCTCCCCTCGTGAGCTCTCGGAGCAGGAGCTGCACTGTGAGCAGGGCTGGGTTGTTCTGGGTGTGATCTTACATCTCCAGCTGGGCTGCTGCAGGAAAAGGAGTGAATAAATAACCACAGACACCCCAGAGTAGTGGTGCAGCAGCAGCAGGGAGGGGCTGAGCCCAGTCATGGGCCAGTGCTGCCGTGGCTGCTGCAAGAAGAGAAATGGGCTCTACCCCAGGCAGCAGCAGTGCTTTCCTGAGAGCTCTTGGCTCCAGCCACCAGCTCCTGCTTTGCCAAATTAAAAACCCATTTGGTTTGCCCAAGCTGGACAGCAAGACTGCGTGTGGGGCACCTCACTTCTGGCTTTGCTGCAGGTGTCAGGAGGAGCCAGGCCCTGGTCCTGTGCAGGATCCAAAAGAGTGCTGTGCATACCAGTGGGGACCTACTTTTGCACTGTTGCCAAGGGATTGGAATAAGAATGAGAGGAAAAGTCCAGGCTGGGAGGCAGAGGTGGCTGTGAAACACCGTGCACTTGGCAGATGTGCAGCTTTGATGTCAGCACAGCCTGCACCCCAATGCCCATTGCTGGGATAGATTTGTGGGACAAACCCCTTTTCCTGCAACTGGGACACAGCTAAAGTTTTATGGAAAAGCAGCAATGCTTTTTCCCTACCTTTGCCTGTTAGAAGGATCACCATGTGTCTCTCTGCACTTTCCAGCTGATGGAGAGATGAGCTTCTTCCACTAACAACCAAAGTGTGCCCTTTTTTCCAATATTTTGTCCCTTTTGTCCATTTTGTCCATGTCAGCTTACTGCTGTTGGATGGAGACCAGCACATGGAAGTGAAGGGATGCCTGGCTGGGGAAGGAGAATGTGCCCCATCCCTCTCTGAGGTTTTGCCCCTTTGCAGTACCCACAGAGGGTGAAAGGGAGGGCAGGGAGGGGGGAATTTCTCTTGAGACAGGGCTGGGGGACAGCAGGGCAAAGGCAGCATTCAGGAAGAGCCAGTCTCCAGGGCAGCACTCCCCAGCCCCCTCCATCCCAATTTAATTTGGAAATACAACAGGGAGCTACTGGTTATAGGGGTTGTGCTTGGGCTGGAGGGAGGTGAATAAGGAGCAAGGGCCAGGAATGAAGCAGAAGAAGTGAAAACCAGAAATACATGGAAGAAGGAGGACATTATTGGTGGCATTAGTGAGGTGTAGGTGTGGGGGAAGGAAACATGATGCATGCTGCCAAGGGGGGATGAGCTCACAAACCCAACATATTTTAGCAGTGGGAAAGAGAGGACAGGGCTCAGAGCTGACACTTTTGTCAGTGCACACCTGTCCAGTACAGACTGGGGCACGAGATGGCAGCAGTGGGGCTGGCTGCCCCTCCACGAGCTCTTACAGATGGGACCTGCAAATTTTGCTCTGCTTTCACTGGAGCACAGGACAGACACCCTGCATAAATATAAAGAACAAGAAAAATCTTTTCTCCTTTTTTAAGAGTAGACTTCACCTAGGCTAGAGATATTTTTTTTCCAGAAAGGATATAAAAGGTATCATCCCTACCCTCCCACTGGCATTACTGTGTTGCCTCAAAATATGCCCAATCTTGACTTTAGGATGTGTGGCCCTTGGAGTAATGCCAAATACCCACACATCTGCCGTTAGGATTTTACAGGAAACCATTTAGTGGCAAGGTTTTCCCACAAGCAGTCCATCTCCTCACTAAATGAGCCTTTTTGACAGCTTCTGGACCATCTTTCTCTGGGAGCTCTTTGGGACCATTTTGTATCAAGGCTCCTGAACATAAACAGCTGACAGCTCGGTGGGTTTGGTCACTTCTAGAACAATAAATGCAAAAAGGAAAGACTGATTTTTTTTCTTTTTGTTTGTTTGTTTTTCCTATTACGAATGATAGGATCTAAGTTCACAGCGGGTATCACAGGAATATTAAAATAGATCATTCCCCAAAGGCCTGAGAAAATAGCAACAATTAAATGTTAAATATAAATGCATGACCCTTTCAAGGTAGTTCAAGGCAGCTTCATCAATAAATAGCATCATAGAGAAAGATGAGTCTCACAGCATCTCCCAAAAGGAACTAAAATTGATGGAAAAATTTCAGGCACAATCATAACAGCAATAGCATCAGGGTGCACAGGAATGCACATTTCTGCACACTAAATATTCTCCCTACAACCTTCCATCTGGGTCTCCCCTGTGGGGGTAAATTTATTCCCATAAAGTCCAATCCTCTATTTAGAGATCTGTAATGTCAAGGCAGCCGGAATCACGAATTCACACTGAGACAAAAGCCCAGGAGAACATTCACAGGTGTGTGCCTCCACTCAGCCTCACCAATGAGCACCAAAGCCCGGAATCTGCAGCACTTTTGGGTCAGACATTTTTGGCCAGACTTTTTCATTTTGTTTTTGGGTTGTTTCTAACTTTTGTTTCCCCCTACCCCGTTAGCTGGCTGCCCTTCCTGAGGGTGGGCAGTGTGGTGGGGTGGGAGAGGTCTGGGTCTCTGTGCTAAAGAAGACAACACATATTTGGAAGTGATCTACAGAAAAAGTTCAGGCTGATACCAAAATTCTCTTAAATATTTAATGAATAGCCATGAAGAGAAAAGTGGGCACCTTGTTTAAGCTGTGAAGAGCTGGGCTGTGTTAGCTGGGAAATAACAGTGTCTAAAAAGCCAAGAGGAAGGGGAAAATAAAGAAACACAAACACAGGGGTAAGGAGACATAAAAGCACCTCTGTCAGTAGCTTTGGTCTGCATGGGAGGTGGGACTGGAGCCTTCCAGGGATCATGCTGTGTGTTTGAGGAGTGATGGTGTCCAGGGGCTCCTCAGAGACCAAGCACTGCCTGTCCCCAGGACAAGGCTGGGGGGGAGCAGAGCAGCTCAGACATGTCACCTCCAGATTTCTGGCTGCTTCTGGCTAAAGCAACAGAGAAATATATCCCCTTCCCTTCCAAAAACTCTCCAAGGATCCACAACAGTAAAATTAGAAAGCTCTAACCTAACATTTATAAAGAAGAATATAAAAGAGGAATAAAAATATATTGTGCTGGTGGGTAAGCAGTTGGTTAAATCAGGCAGGAAAGCCAGGAAAATGACATCCCATGTGATGAAGAGCAGCCAGGAGGACACAGCAGTGGGAGGGAGGAGTGTGGAGCTCTGAAGTGGCCATGAGGGAACACAGGCTGCTGGCCCGGGGTGCTGCAGCAGCCTGCAGGCTTGGGCAGTGCATCCACACCTTGGGCATGCTCAAAGGAAAGAGAGAAGGGAGTGAAGGACCTGGTTATGGATCTTCAGGCAGGGCAAGGAGGAAAAGGTGGCAAGACCAATAAAGCTTTGGGGACATTTGCCACCTCTCAGGTGCACTTAGGGCTGACCCTGCAGCACGGCTGTGGCAAACATTATTATTACTCCCCAGCATGGGGTGACTTTCAGAGAGCTGCAGTAACCCCAGGAGAAGGTTGGGCTGGTGAAGATCAGCCCTGGGAGTGCTCTCCAGGAGAAGAGCAATTAAATTTGGGCCACAGCTTCCCCCCTTGCCCAAGGAGCTGGGAGAAGGCGCAATGCAGGAAAGTTGAGCTGGACTTTAATGAGGCTGCCTGTGGGCAAATGTGAAATGAATAAAAGACAGCTGATGGAAACTAATCACTGCCTAAAAGAGTTCAGTACAGATGTGTTTAAGACACAGTTATGAAAGAGAGGATTGAACATCTCCTGCAATAAAAGCTGTGCCGAATGACAGCCAAGGCCGACACAGTTAATTAAAGCACAGCGTTGAGACACTCATGTATAGAAAGCAATAAACAGCTTTTGCAGTTGATTAAACAGTGAAGACTGTGGGTTTTAAACTGGCACAGGAGATATTTGCTGTAAGCACACCTCAGAGTCACAGGTATTACTGCTCCAAAAAGGATGGTTTGCTCAGCTCACCTTCCCCAGAGCAGGAGCAGGAGGTGCCTGGACACAGGCAGATGGATTTCCTCCTCAGCAAAGGTGGCTGTGGTCAGGAGGGAGGTCGGGGAGAGGCTGCTGTGTGGAGCAGAGACGAGCTGAGCCTCCACAAGTGGGTAAAATGCTTGATAACAGGCACTCATTTTGTGGCAGTTTGTCTTTTCTAATCTTCCATTTCACAAACGCCCCTGTAGGTTTTTAGACATACAAAAGCCGTTCCGGAGCTGAAAATCACTCTCACTGTGAGAGCACCTGGCTTCCGTGGCTTGCAGCTTCCAGGCATCCCTGCCAGCAGAGCCAGACGTGCCGTGTGACACTCAGGACACACATACACAGCAGAGTGCCTCACCCCAACTTGTGTTCATAGACAAAGGAACAGCAACAGCAAAGCCAGAGGCACATTATATCAGTTCCACAATGCCCTGCCATCAAAAACAGCCTCCTGCAGCCTTCGTTCCTGAGCAAAGAGTTTTATAGAACCATTTACCAGGGCCATGGAGAGCTAAAGCTGGGAGTGGGTGAATGTTTTGCTTTGCACCTCACTGGTTCATTAAGCACAATTAACCCTGCACTTGAGTGTGCCACCAGCTGTGCCTTCCCACTGCTCCATCCTTGGCTGTGCCACACCCACCAGGAGCCCAGAATTTGTGAGCACAGTTTATACTGGATGTGGAGAGTCCCACAATTGCAGAATATTTGTGTGAATAGGGCACACACAGCCCAGATGAAAAAGGGTAAGGTGGTGAGGCAAAATCTTTGTTGTGAAATTCACTCCTTGTTCAGTGGCAACACCGTGTTTCCCAGCTGTATCTACATGATAAACAGTGTAGGGAATTCAATCAGAGGAATTCTACTCGAAGTATCAGCTGAGAACTGTAAATAATATAATGAATATAATATTACAGTGCAATGTAATGCAATGCAAGATGTTTACAGGTGTTGGTTGACAGCAAAGAAAGAGAAGATGCTGGATACGGGGGCTAATTGACAATGCTAATTACCTCTCATGGATGGATAACACATATCAAACATTATTATTATTATTATTTGTATAGGATCCTGAGTGCTGAGGGAAGACAAAACCATCGAGTTAAGCCAGGAGGAGCGAAGGGACAGGATGGATCCCAAGGAAGGGACACAGAGCAATGACCCTGTGCTGCTTTCAGCCCAAGGTCTCCAGGCCCAGGAACCAAGCAGGGCTCCCTGTCCATCCTGTACTGAACTTTAAATTGCAGAGGAAAGCAGGAGCTCAAAATGAGTTTCAGTAGTGAAGCTGCACTTTACTTTTCATAACAATGGATTTATTAAAAGGTATGTCAAAGGGAATCGAATTTGGGTCCATGAATACAGCAGTAAGTGATGTAACTCAAATTAATTAGATTCTCTTTGTCTCCCAGGAACTGGATTTTTCCTTCTTCCAGCAGATTCACTCTATATATTTTAGTCTTGGTTAAAAACTAAGTGTTCACTTTAGATCAAGGTGTTGTCCTACTGAAATACACCGAATATATTTTGAATTTATAAAAAACTCCCATGAGCAAAAGCTGTTGAGAAGGAAGATGGGAAAGTAGAGACCATATGGAACAGTTTGTGAATCTTTTCTGTGAAATCCTGGTGTAGGAGTGCCCCTGTCCAAGCCCAGCCCGTGCTCTAGCAGGGGGAGCACTGACAGCCTCTTCCCTTTGGCCAAAACTTTCTACAGAAAAAAAAAAATCTCCATCAATGCAGAAAAAAAATCTCCAATCTCTCACCAAAGCCCGTGGGACCAGGAAATGGCCAAACTGTTACTTGCAGCGTTAAATCATGCAATGTCCTGGGGAGTGCAGTGGGAAAACAAGATTTTCTCCAGGCTTTGTGGAGAAGATGGTGCTGCTCTGACAGAGTGATGGTTCTTATTTCTTTTTGGCCTTTGGCCTGTGACTATCATTTCACATCCAGATGCCCATCAGCAGTGTCCAAACAATGTTCATTGCAGTGACATTATTGTTATTGTTGTTGAAAAATGAAAGTAAACAAGGGGCCTGGACCTATCCATGGGGCAACAGGGTTTTACAAGTACTTTAAAATACACAATTTTTCAAATTTTTCACTTGAGTACTCTCAATAGCAACACTGTGTGTTCTCACAAGGGTTTCAGCCTGCAGATTTATGCTCTAGTGTGAACTACATTGCTACCTTCAGCTGTAAACTTGGTTCAAAAAAAAAAAACCAGACTCATATCCCCTGACTGCACAGTGAACCTAAAAAAAAATATCCTGTCATTAAGAAGCAGGTTTGCTACACAGAATTTTGAACAGCCTTTAATTTCCACTGTACATTCTCACACACACTGGATGAACTGCGAGCTCACACAGGAAACATCCAGAGAAGGGATTTTAAATTCTTGAGCATAAAAAAACTGATTTAATCAGCTTAAAGCATGTTGATAAAATAGTTAAGTAGATTAAAATTCAACAGTTTCAATGCTTTATGAGTAAAGCTGTTTTGTCCTTATGAGAGTGGCATTTTTTTTTGCCATCATCTAAGGAAAGCAATGTCACATCACAATAAATGCTGTGTTCCTGGCAAACTTGGAATTCAGAGAACTCATAAAGGGCAGGTTATGTAAATATCCATTTCCTATTAGAAATTTAATTATGTGAGAACATGCTATGAAAATCAGAAATTCTCTTCCTGCCCATGTACCCAGACTTCAGAAGACATCCATATGTTTCTGCAGCAAAATAGTCTCAAATATTCTTAAATTCCTAAAATTTCCTAAAAACCAGTGTCACCGCATCTCACACCGACACAAAAAATACTTACTAAAGGGATTTTGATATTCAAATAGGAAGTTATCAGCACCATGAGCAGAATCAAGGAAAGCAGATCCATCTCTGTGGTGATTGCTGCCAAGTTCCCCCCAGCTTAGCAAGCACAACAGGTACAGGGAACTCTTAAAAGCAATCAAAACTGAAATTACAGGGAAAAAAAATATATGTAGGATAATGGAGCACTTTGCTTTGCAAGGCTGCTCTAGGTTAGGTCAGGCAGAGTTTTCAGTGGAAACAAAAAAATCTCTATGCAGTGACAGCAAAGAAAACTGAAGTAGGAGATGGCCTTATTATCATAAATGTCCATTTCCCTCTGTATCCTTTAGAAACATAACTTTTCATGAACCTCAGTACTTTGTAAGGTTGTCGTGAGCCCTGGGGGAAGCGAGGCAGCCCAGCCAAGCTGGCTGAGGTGTCCATCCTCTGGAGGTTGTGGGTCTGGTGCCCAGAGGAGGTCAGCTCAGAGAGGGGCTGAGAGAGAATTCAAGAGCCATCAGAAGGAGAAATGGCAGGATTTCAATTCCTCGGGGCCAGAGAGCCCTGGCAGGGGTGAGGAGTGAGAGGAGGGAGCTGGAGTGGAAGTTAAGGGCTGCTGGAACCAGCTGGAGAGGAAATGGGAGTGATCATTGCAATTGCACAGAGCAGACCCAGTGCCTTATACAACCACAGCCTTGACAGAAAAGCACTTTTCTGCCCTTCATGAAGGAAACGTGGGGTCCTGGGATGGCTCTCGGGTGTTCACTTCTCTTGCCTTTTCTTTTTTGCAAAATCCTCTCTTTAGCAGCTAATAATGCTGAAGAGGTAGCTAAGAGGAATCCCAAACAACAAAAACTCCCACCTCCCTAGAACACCTGGGAACACAACAAGACATCAGCTATTTGAAATATCATCTTGGAGAAAAACTCTTCATTCTATCACCACAAACCTTCCTTCAACCCAACAAAGCTCAGAGGTTTCTCCAGCAGAAATTATTCAGATTGTTTGTAGGCACAGATCTTGCTCTTATAATAGAATTAGCTACACTGGATACATTATCATAGAATCATAGAACATCCAGGGTTCAAAGTAACCCACAGGGATCGAGTCCAACTTCTTAGATACATTAAATACTATCTGCATGCCTCTCTGATGCCCAGAATTTTGCAGAGGTGTGGATACAGCCTTGTGTGTTTGGAGTTTTCTCTGCTGAAATATGAAGACATCTGCTCACAGTGCCAATTCAGTTTGGGGGTTAGTTCCTTACAGATCGTGCCTGGCATCAGCAAGGGACCAGTGCATGTCTTCACTTACAGAAGAAGATTTAAGTATTACAAGCAATGAAGTGACAATTCAGAGCTCCGTGGTCACTTGGACTGCAGTAAGAAGGAGACAGAAAGCCAAGTGTCAGGTGTCACACACAGATCATGAGCAAAAGAGGACAACAAGGCTCCCCTGGCCTTTGTGCTGCCCCACAGCCTGGTTGGAGGGGACATTCCAGCAGGACCCTCCGTGCTCGGGAGGTGTAGAGCAGGTCCAAGACGTGCCCACCACAACGGGGTCATCTCTGCTTCACTTTAACTCTTCACTTCCCTGAGGGCTGCACAAAGCAGGATGGTTTGTCCATGACAGATGGGACATGCAGCTTTAAACTTCACCGGTGGAAAGGGAGACTTATGAATGATCAGAAAAAAAAAAAGGACAGCAAGTGTTGAAGTTGGCTGTTTAAGGACATTGCTGCCACTCTTCAGAAATTCTGGAGAAATGCCTGTGGAGGCTGGCTGAGCTGTAGCTGATGCTGTTAGGGAAACGTGGAGAGGGCAAGAAGACCCCCGAGGTACTGTCAAGCCCTGTGATTCTGTATTTGTGATCCTTAATTAAGTAGTTCCCTCCCTTGGTGCTGTCCACAGGGTTTCTGTCATCTGTAATGAGTATGATTCCGTTTCCCTGTCATTCAACTCTTCCAAAACACCACGAGTTTTTAAACTGCGATTGGAACTCTGAAATTGCAGGAAGTATAAATAAAAGGAACAGCTCTGCACAAAGAACTCTATTTCATATTATCTGTACCCATGGAAATCCAGTTAATTTCCCTGACTTTTTTCAACCTGCCAGGGAGTAGGAAGTAAAAAACCCTATGGAAACATTAAAGAAATAGAATTGCATTTGAGTACTTTGGAATAGGAACAAGGAAGGTTTGAAAACAATTTATGAAATAAGAGGCTTCCAGTAACTGAGTCCTGCAGACTTTGAATTCACATAGTATCTATAGAGATAGATACTCTCTGAAATATCTGAAAAACAAGAATTAAAAGGATCCCATCAGATATATAAGGTGATATAGGGTGTTTTACTGGCTAGACTAATTTGCCATAACTTCCTGTGAGGAGTTGTTATCCTGGACATTGACATCCCTCAAAGCCCCCTCAGCCAGCTAAGGGAAAATCTAAACAGAATTATTTCTTCATAATATCCCATTTAAAATACAGCACACAGTTGCAAATGAACAACCCCCCTGCAAAATCATAACTCTCATTATTTCTCCTCTTTTTTTTTTTTTTTTTTNCCCCCTGCACAATCATGTCTCATTATTTCTCCTCTTTTTTTTTTTTTTTTTTTTTTAATTTTAGGTAACTTACATGTAGCTTTCCATGTACCTCTTGGAATCTTCACCGTTTTGCTCCACACCTCTTAAGCAGCACCTCTGGAGACAGTTCCCTCTCTCAGCACTTGCTCATGAAGCCAGGCAGATTTTGTAGCTCCCCAAAGGCTCGTCCCAGATCTAATCTTGCTCGCTTGCCATTTCGAGACAGTGTAGGTGTTTTTCTTAATTAAGAAGGGCCTCGTTTCCCTTCCTCTGAGACACAACTGTTGCTTTATGAGGTCAATAAACACCTCCTCTCCTGATGGAGTAATTAACTGCTCCTTGTCCCAGGGAAGGGTAGCGCTTCCTGCGCCCTCCGCTTTGGAGAGTCACCGCGCTCACCTCAGGGTGAAGTGTCCTTTACAAGGAACTTTTGTATTTTACATCAAGCTGTACAAATAAACACCCTTGGCCCAGCATTGCAATGGAGTTTCCATGTTCATGGGTTACCTGTTCTTGGCTGATGTGGAAGCAATTAACCCCCCCGGGGTGACCTCGGGGTGACTGACCTCAGCATTGGTCTCTTTGGTGGACTGGAACAACTGCTCTGGCATTAATGATGTCGACCAAAATAGGATGTGATACTGTAATATGTGACAAGATCCAGGTTGTCACACTGTATTTATGGGATATGGCTGTTTAAGCAGACAATATGATTGCTGCTTTTCAATTACATTTTCATTATGGTAAATGATTTGCTGTTTCCTTTACTGCTAATGTGCTTGTTAACCTAAATTATTTTATTCCTTCATTAAAATATTCATTTAAAAAAATCTTTCTAAAAGTCTACTTTTAAAAGATATGTGAGAAGAAAATTCCTTTGAGGCATTTTCAAATATTGAAATGTTAGCTACATTTTAAAACACTTATAGCAGTAGACACAAGTTGTAATGGATGTATGAACTTTTTGCTACAAAAAAGAGATTTGCCGTACTGATTATAGACCCTTAAAAGTAATTTAAATTTTTTTCTTTCAGTTCTGATATTCCTTAAAGAAGGACACTGTTTTCAAGCCAGATGTGCTTAATAAGGACTTTTTCAGTCACAAGAGATGCTGTTCAATCCTTTAAGGCATTAAGTTTATAACAAAATGCATGAGAGCTGTCATATGGTTCACCAGATATTCCTTAATCTGGGTAGGTAACATTTTATTTAAATATTTAGACAATATTCTGGTTAGGATTATGGACAACTGTGGCTGTCCAGTGTGATTCAGGGTGGGAAATAACCAGCTAAGAGTTTTGTTTGGCTAAAGAAGTGGGGCCAAACCCAGTGGTGGTGGTGGTGGTGGTCCTTCAGCCCACGAGGCCCTCAGTGGGACACAAGGATGTGTAATCCCTGTTTCCCCCCCAGCCCTTTCCAGCTGCTGCCACCGTACTCGGGGATTACTCTCAGCTCTTCCACTTGCTGTGTCCCCTTGCCCTTGCATATTTAATCATAATTGGAAGTCAAGTGACTTTTACGAGACATGAATGTTAATTACCTTTCAAATTGCTGGAGAGGGTACTTTGTCTGGAGTTGCTCTGATTGTGGTAATTAATTACTCGTGCGAGGTCAGCCTCCTGTCTTGCACAGTTCATTGAACAGTGTCTTTTCAAATATTTATAAAGATGTTTTAGTGCCTATCACTGAAAGCTGCATTAATGTTTTAATTTAGGCAGAAAAAAGCACAACTTAATCTTGTCAGACACAACTGTGGTGGTATATATACATAACAGCAGTCTCAATTAGGCATTATGTTTTATTTTATTCATGTTCATTAAGCATAGGGGAGAAATATATCTGAATCTGCATTGTAGGAAACAAACTAGAAAAAATGAACTAAGGCTGGAACTAGAAAAATTTACATTAAAGTGCTTTTCAGGGCTATGAACTACTAGGATTTCAGGAAACTCAAGATGATTAAAATATCTGAATATATGCAGAAAATCATCACAGATCTCCCTCAAAGGCTTAACAGCTTCTGAAAGGTGTCAGATAAGACACATCAGGGCAGAACATGGTCTGAACCCAATCAAGCACATGCAGACTAATCCCAAAGAAGGTCACTCTCTCTTTATGACAGACCAGTTTTCAAACTGCCTGTGGAGCTACAAAGCCCTACAGGTTAGATAGGTTTTGTTTGTACCACCATAGCTCACCACAGCCAGTGGAAAGGACACCTAAAGTCCATGGGATCTCAGCCTGGGGCAGCAGGGGCTGCACACCAGCCTTGGGGAGCTCACACAAGGCTTTTATTGACTCTGGTTCTGCTGTACAAAGAGCCCTGGTACAGTCTTACCACATAAAAGAAGTTCCAATGACTGCCAAGCTCTAATTGGAATATTGTGACTCCTGAAGTAAGGACAGACAAGCAGCACTGCTAGTCCAACAAACCTGATCCCTGGAGAATGCACTGGACACCTTTAAACTACCCAGTTCTACTCCCCAGTGCACTCCTCCTGCTCTGAAAAACAGCAGGTAAGACCAGACTTTTAAAGTTGAACATTTACAAGTGTGCACAAATAGGCAGGATGATATGCACATATTCCACTTTTGTGTAGGGTAGGAGA
>WAAE01016095.1:28120-41196 GCA_013400495.1 Nicator chloris
AAAAAAAAAAAAAAAAAAAGAAAAGCTACTCTCAGTTCTACCTTTCTGTCACCATAGATCTTTAATTTCGTGGTCATGATTATAATCAGAAATTTAGTTCTATTTCAGTTGTCAGGACTTTTTTAATTCACTTTATTACTAAGAATGATAACCACAACAGAACAGAGACCCTTGGCATATATGCAGTGCCTTATTGAGTTATTAAAATTAGATACAATAGTAGGGTCTGCCTCATGATTCCTCCTTGAGTGGTACTGGTTGTACAAGGCAGTACAACACAGTACAGAAAGAAGCTGGAGAGACCAAAATTTCACAGAAAAAGTTAAGGGTGGGTGAATATTCTGGCTTTCATCATCCATGGTTCTGTGGTCCATCAGAAAAAACACACCCCATAAAAATTATTAAACTTCCCAATACAACATATTACAGTCATGCAAGAACGTGAATGGCACAAAAGATGGATATATATTGAGGCACATGAAAATGAATGTATTGATGTCCCTTTTGTATCTTAAATCTTAATGTTTGCAAACCTCATACTAAGTTGTAGTAAAAAATCCAATGTTTTAGAAGGAGCTCTTTTATGATACAAATCTATTGAAATCTGAACAATTAAAATATACTTTGCAAATATTGAAGGAAATTGTTAATTTTTATGTGCATCAAGCTCCTCTAAAATAAAAACACCTGTTTCCATTATTTGGGACCACCTTTCAGTTGGATAAACTTCACTCAACGCCTGTAATTACATACAAATTGCAAATATATCAGGATACATGGCTGTGAAGGCCAGGCTAAACTTATATAATGTTATAGCAAAGCATCACATTGCTTACTGTTTTTGTATTCCTTTGCAAAGACAGGTTTGCAGTTTTAGGTCACCTTACAATGAGGAGTACAAATGAAATTTTGTATGCAGAGGGGGACCCTTTGCTTCAAATAGAAAATGTATTATTTACTGTCATTCTTCATTCCATTAAAAGAAGAAAAACAAAATTAAACAGAAAATGCCTCTACTCAAAAATGACAGACAAACTCGTTTTAGAACAGGGCTGTGGTGGAATGGAATGGACTTGGATCATCATTTCTCACCCCTGTTGATAGTGGTCCTTTCAAGTCAGAGTTTAGGTAGATTGATGGAGCTGTGTGGGGAAGCTTGAATGCAGTGGACCCTCCCCCTATGTATCTGGCCTGTATAAACAGAAAATTTCAGTTTCTCTGCTGATAGAGCATTTTCCATGTGTACTTATCAACCCTGTGAAGCAAACAGTGCACCGACTAAAGACATTATTTTAGAGTGATCTACATTTATAAAAACCTCCTTCCAGGCAATCCTCAGCACGAAAAAATCCGTACACTCAACACGAGAATAAAATTCAGCGTTTTACGACCATTTTCCACTAAGGATTAGGGCCAGACTTCACAATAAGCATTGGCTCAGCCACTCTGCCTCCAGTGAGTAACCCCATTTTCAGCTTACCTCCTGCACTGAGCACTCTGCCTGTGCCACTCAGCGATGACATTCCTAGAGCTATCGGTAATCCCGTTATTGCTTTGTCAGAAATGCCACGGAGTGATGGCTGCCCTTTGGTGTGTGTCTGATTACGGAGCTCTGGGACAGATAGCGCGGCATTACCCCGCTCATCCCGTGTCACATCACTCAGGGGCTTCAATCACTGCAGCGCTGCTGCAGGACTGACAGCATCTCTTACAAGGAAATGATAACACTTACTGGCTTTGTGCAAACATTTAATCTATCTGCCCCGTCAGGAGAACCCGCTCCTCGTGCCTTGGGAAGTTTTCTCGCGTGTGAAATGAGTTAGTCCCATATGTGTGCATGCACTCTTTTGTGCTTCAGACAGAGGCTGGCCAATAATATAGTTCCAATTTGCAATATTTGCCACTAGGATAAAAGGACAGGTTGTGGTTTGGCAGCTCGTAGACACGTCTGCCTTGACAAAAAAAACCCAATCATTTTCTAGTTAATTTCCAGCTCTATTTTGATAAAATACAGGCGCTAGGAAAAATGGCCATCAGACAGCATCAGACTACAAAACAGCTGTTAATATATACATGACATTTATTCTAATGAAATCTAACTTGGTTTTATAATCATTAACTAAGTCTAAATGTCATTGTTCTACGTTTCTACTCGTTACATTTAAAGACAAAACCTTTGCAAGACATAAAATGGCTTTGCCACTAGAAAGAAAAAAGAAATTACCTTTTCTGCATTTAGAGTGAAATCTGAGGCTAAAAGACCACCTTCACTGTGGTCATGGCCCACCTCATACATGTTATATGATGGATTGCCAATTTCTACATTGATTCCTCCATTTATCATGGGTTGTCTTCTGATAGTTTTTGTCCTGTAATACATAAACATACAACAAAAAAGAGAAGATGGTGAACTTCCAAGCAAGTCATTGGTATTTTGTTTCTCTTTAATCTCTAAGATCAACAGGATGAAAAAGCATTTCCTGCAGAGACAATAATAAAATCCTTCCATTTTCCAAGCAAAGTAGCAATCTGGGTCTACGTATAGATCTCACAGAAGCTGGAAGCAGAATTCTATTGTTTTTCTCAGTTTGGCTGTAGTGGTAAGAATCCATACAAAGTGCAAACTTGCAGTCTACAACCCTGACTTCCTCCAGTTATTTCCAGATTTCCCTCACTTCCAAAGAAAGCCTTGCAAAGCCACTGCAGATTCCCTGCAGGAATGAAGACAGAGAGAACATGAGCCATGTCCCCTTGCTCATTTATTTCACTTCTATTTCAAACCAGTTGCCCAAAGTCAGCTGTAAACTGAGGGCAAGCAAATGGTTTCATCACTGTGCATTAAAAATGTATGAACTTCTCCTCGTTCAAGTTTGTATTCCCTGCCACTGGTGATTGGAACACTGAAGTTCAACTTGAATTTTCTTTCAAGCTTTAATAAAAGACAGAGCCTTATTTTTAACCTTGAATTAGGTATCAGTAAAGATAAGTGGTTGAGTTGAATTGTTTCTGTTGCTGAATTCATTTCTTTTAGCTAAGGAGGTGATTTCGGGCCCAAGCAATTGAAATAACCTCAAGAGGGTAATTTTTTCCCAATGCAATATGTTCTCTAGAATTACAAGGGAATAATAGGGAGGTCACAGTCAGGATGATAACAGACGAGTCCTCTTGTTGGCTGAGTAAGATGCAGTCAGTGTCTGAAATCCAATATACTAAATGATCTGTATTTTTCAGAAATGTCATTGAAAAAATATTTCCTAAAATAGGCATTTAACAGTAGCATGCTAGTGTTGAACAACTACACCTAGTTTAATACTTGACAGTCTTCTCTGAAGAGATAAAACAACTCTGAAATACATTTTCAAATACAATTTTAAGAAGAAAGCTCTTTATTGAGGCTAGTTCTGTTCCTTTACTGAAAATCTATTATTTAACAAGTGATTCTCGGTAACATAAATAATTTACAGAGCAGCAACTGGTTTCAGGATTTGGCTATCAGTAAACTTGGTGTTTTAGGTGCAGCCACACATAATGACATCCCTGGAGTCTGGCAGGGTCAGCATTACTAACAGTGTGGTCAGGAAATGTATTTATCTTATTGGCTTTACAAAAAGGTTTTAAAAATTGATGCTTACTAGTTTACACCAGAGTTTGCAGGGGAGAGAGATGCTGCATGTGATGCCAGATCATAGCAACTAAGATTCTTTTAGCCTGGAGCACTGAAATTGTCTCATAAATGGTCACGTTTGCACAAACAGCAGATTCATCACTTATTTCTAAAGGCCTTAACAAAGAGACATTATCTTGGTTTCAGACATGGGGTAACAAGCCCCGGGAGAAAGGAAGACAGCTGCTCAAGGCCAGCAAGCAGGACAGCTGGGGGCCTGAAGGAAATGATTTGCTCTCTGATTCCCACTCTGCCTTCCCTAGTGGGCCATGTCCTTATTACCAGGAACCTTCCTTGCTAAATCTGCATCACCATCACCATTCTGTTCTTTGAACATGTGAAGGGCAGCAGCTCTCTCAGGTGTCTCATACAGCAGGAACACTCCTGCCCCCCCTGGCCACCAAACATGGCCTTGGAAGGAATGCCCAAAGTCAAAAAGTAAAACACGAGTCCTCGAGCTCATTATCAGCTCTAAGGCAGCTAAATTCAAGAGAACAAAATATTCCCTGCTCAGTGCTGGCATTCGGCTTCCTGTGCCAGATACTAAAGGAACACAGGAATGAGGAAAACGTTTGGGACTCTACAGTAAATATTTTGAGCAATGTTTACATCTTCATTACAACTCACAGATGTAAACAATACTCAAAATTGGAGTATGTGGTTTCAATGAAATACCTTAATTCTATTAAATTCTCTGAGTCTCTGGATAAAGTTATTAACACTCATACAGCCTTGTCAGGATTGAGCAAAATGGATAAGAACTACAATATTTTATCTACTGCACGAGAAACATAAGTATCAATAACAGACGTGGTTGTTCCAGCAAGAACCAAAATGTAACTGATTCGCTGCCTCCAGAAACAAGCCTTGGGTCACTTGTTGTGTTTTTGTTTCTCACATAAAATGATTTTTTGTATATCAGAAAGATTTTTTTTTTTAACTTCATAAATCAATATAAAATTATTTACCTTCGTTTCCTTTTGCACAGAAAAAGTCCAATTACAAGAGTAGTGATCAAAGTCACCAGTAAAACGAGAGGAACAATGATTGCTATGCTTCCTAAAACAGAAGGAAATATCATTGAATAATCATGGCTTCATGGCTGTAAAACAGTTAAATTACTTAAAAGAGAATAATTTCCCACACCAACAATGCAATTTCATGTGATGAGCTTCACTCATCAATTTTAATGGTGATCAATAAAAAACCCAACCTCATTACAGATAATGGTGTACACACAAGTACTTTTACAAACAAGTCAGGAGTTTCCTCTTTTTGGATACCAATATACTTTGGACTAACTCCCTGCCCTCATTTGCAGCAATAGTCCATGAAAGTCTGGAATTGCTGAACAATTTGGACTGGAGTGGCACGGCCACTGACTCTCACCAGGATCCTCAGCAGTTTAGGTCACGCAATTATTAATTTTAAATATCCAGTAGGTTGGCTCTGGTTGAAGAATTAATTAGCATTTATAGGTATCTATTATCTTTATTTGTGGGAAAATAAAAAGCAGCGAGCCATCTTCATTTCTAGATGGTTGGTGCACTCCTGCATTTTGCTGCATTTTACTGCATTGTACTCGAGAGCCAACAATTTTGTTATGTTGATATAGGCAATCACAAAAACTACAATAATGCTTAATGCAGCAGAAAAACAGTGCACAGATCAGACAGCAGTGTTAAAGGAGAGGAGGGAACAGGGAAGAACAAAATGGGCTTCACATTATTTTGGCAGATAATTTCACTGAAATGTGACTATCTGCAAAAATAAGGTCAGCAAATGTACCCTTATTTCTGAGCCTTACTTTAAGCACCTGCTCATAAAGAAATACATGCAACAAATAATTTTATGTTATAAATACAGGACATATAAAAGCAGGAATCCAGCATAAGGCCAGTGTGGAGTGGCATGTGTTTTCTTTAATATCACAATCCTTAACTGGTGGAAAACAAAAATATTTCTGGTTGTTTCACTGACAACATTTATTGATTTATTAAAAAAAAAAAAAGCTGCTGGCAGTGTCTGCTCTACATTAAGCACAGTCTAAATAAAGAATTGGAAAATGCTTTGAATTCTGCCTGAAGGCTTTCTGCCTGAAAGCCAAGTCAGGTTGTCAGAGACACTAAATGAAAGTACTGAATAAAAACTTGAATTATCCTGAGTTCACTTCAGCTTATGAAGATTCAGCGTGTAAAGGATATTACAACAAGGCTCTG
Source organism: Nicator chloris (assembly GCA_013400495.1). Taxonomy (NCBI): domain Eukaryota; kingdom Metazoa; phylum Chordata; class Aves; order Passeriformes; family Pycnonotidae; genus Nicator; species Nicator chloris. The sequence continues at coordinate 34,004 of WAAE01016095.1, forward strand.
TTAAGAAAACATTTGATAAATAACTGCATGAAGTTCTACTTAGGTGCCAAAAAAAGAGTTAATTTCTCTTGGCATATACACATCCCACCAGGCATGGGTTGCCATTTGGTGGCCATGGTGCAGCCTGGGGTCTGGGGAGAAGCCCATTGCCCAAACTGCAGCTGTTCTACCCTCACAATGAAGCAGTGATCCAAGTTTTGCCTGCTTTTTTTGCCTATTTCCAGCTTGTGAGTGTTCTTTCACTTGTATGGATTGCTGGGAAGGTTTCATCTAAGCTCCAAGCTGACCTGAATAGCAGGCAGCTCATTGTGCTGCTCCAGTTGGGCTAAATGTGACCAGGGCAGCTACAGCAGGGCACCAGCAGCACACTCAGCACTCTGCAGGGAACCTTGTCCAGTTTAAGCTGCCCATAGTGCAGCAATGCCATCCTTTTATGCTTACAAATGTGTTTAAAAAAATCCAGCAGGAGCTATTCTTACTTTCAGGATGATTTTCACAGTGGGTAAAATTCACGCCTCCGCAGACGGCCAATACAAAAGTTATGCACCACTTACAGCTCTATTTTTGATGCTTTCAGTAGGATTTCAGTGGTCACAGGTCTCCCACTAGTTCCCTGCACAGGGCTGATATGGCCAAATGCTTGTCACTTGATATCATTTCCTTAAGGAAAGTGCAGCTAGCCCTTGGAGCAGGGAGTGCAAAGCCTAAGAACTGCATCCAAACCGTCACGTGCAACACCAAACAGCAATCAAAACCTCGAGAAATATCTACCTTTTGGTTTTTTTAAAGAAAAAGATACGAGTAATGAGCATTTTTCAGGACACAAACTCACATTTTCAAATAGCTCAAGGCTTAAAGTGAGCCAAATTTGACAAGTGACAGCAGCTATTGGAAGTACTTACTGGTACTGATGTTGTCAGACTTGCTGCTTTTGGGAGCTGGCCTCTCACACTGTGTGCCTGACCAGTTGGCTGAACATCTGAAAGGATCCAATTAGGATGGGAGTGTTAATAAATTTCAGCTATTAACACAGTAACCCATGAAAGAGACCACCAGCATCTTCTCAAGAGCTACACAAATGACAACAGTGCTTCTACAGAACCAACAAGAAGCCTCATGGAAGGAGTCAGCAGGACCCTGCCATGCCACTGACAACATTCAGAGTAGGGATTTAGTTTAAAACTACACCTTTGTGTATTTGATTCCTGTTATTATCACTGCAGCCTTAATTCTAGAGTTCTTTTCTAATTTCTCAAAAAATAAACCAAGTTGAATCAACGGTATATTAGCATTTTAACTTTTTAAACATTGAACTTTAGAACCAGATATTATTTATTTGAAGAAATATATCCACATCTCTGTGTGTGTAAGTAGGCATGAGAATCAAAGAATAAGAGTTGTCCTAAAGGGACAGGAGCATCTCCTGGCCTCAGAAAGCCCTAGAAATTGTTTATATTCAGAATACGTGTTCCAGGAGCCAGGTGCCTGGATTATACACAACTATCCTGCTATAATTTCCTTGTGTGAATATCAATATGCAAATATTTCCCCATTTGGGATTCAGGACACTCTCCATGCACACAAGGAAACACAAGGAGTCCATGGGAGCAGACTCAGCAAATCCATCAAAAACGGAAACAAATACCTGAATGAAATTCAATTGCTTATTCAACCTGCTGTAAATATGATTAAGTTTACTACAGACTCTCAAACTCTCCTTGTGGAAACGGCAGGAAGTAGTCACTTTTCATCTGTCTCTGCTGCATATTGTGCAATGAATCATGTGTTTTTTTCAAGTATTTTTGAATTATTTATGAATTTCAACATGAGATATCTTTAGGGAGGTGCAATGGAGCGTTACCTTCATACAGTTCCAAGAACTGCTATCTGCTGCCTTCCTAAGGATTTAATAAATTGCAAGGTTTAGAGGTGGTTATGCCTAACAACTGATACTGTTCTGTAATGAAAGAAGTTTTGGAAAGATACCAAATATTCTAGACAAAAGCAATGCCATTCTCAGAGGAGAGCCCTAGGCAGCTTTGCTGGTGATGCTTTGGGCTCTCTTGTCTTTGTAGGTCACTGTAGAAGACTGTCTCGTTTCTCTCCTTGCTCCTGAGCCTATTCCAGCACAACCTGACATTCAGATAAATCTCTTTACTGGGTTTCATATTAAGCTTGAACTTCTTTTGGGAAGTTAATTTAATTTTTTTGGTAGGATACCCTATGAAAGTGCTTTAGCTTTACAGAGGGAAGGCACAGAGAGTCTTTAGAAGCATTATTGATTTTTTTAGATATATTGATTATTATTGCTAGTTGATTCATAATTTGTCACACACTAGCTAAACTGTGCTATAATTTAGAAGTTCTTCATGTTTATTGAAATAAGATTGTTTATTTAAATAAATGTGGTAAATACACACTTAGGTTTCCTCACTGCAAGGAGCCCCAATTCCTAATTACACACATGCTTCACAATGATTATTTTATAACTGAACCCAACTGACTTTTACACCTGCTTACCATCACTTCAGCACACTGTAAGTCACAGGGAACACAACTTTAATCTTTCAAAAGATGCATCTGTTCCTTTTTCTTTCCAGATCTCTTTTTAGCAATTATGTAAGATAGAAATGCTTGCACTGACAGCTCACCTTACTAAGATACTGTTCAAGGAACTTGCTTTTTAAAAATATCAATTTTCAAGGTACAGCTGCAAAATAAGTGTTTCCATTCTTGTAGAGAAAGACTGTATATCTTTATACTTAGAATATTCTACTCAGCTCCAAGCTTTTGGCACATGACAAACATGAAACAAAGTCTTGATATTTCTTACTGATATTTTGTATCATTCCTGCTCAGGATTCAGCTCAGGTAATTAAACCTTGTGATGACAGGCAATTTGCATTTAATACTACAATATTGAAGGGGAAAAAGTTTTATTTTAGAGTTAGACATATCTAACTTTGCTATTAAATTTTTACGTTAAATGTTTCAAATGCTTCCACTGTATATAAAATCATTATGATAAATCTGTCATAAAAACAGTTTAGAGAACTAAGACAGTGAGACCAGCAAAAGAATCACCATGAAGCATTCAAGTACAAGCTCATGAGAAAATTGTATCATGTACAATTGCATTCTTCAAAATCTTATAGCAGACATGTTATCACAACATCAGGTGAAGAAAAAATCCTGCAGCTAGATATGCAGTAAACAAAGGAAAAAAATAAGGCAAAAAATATTAAAAGTTCTTTACCTATCCTCTCATTGTAATTGCAAAAATCAGCAATATCAAAACATCTGAGGCATTTGTTAGAAGTTTCATAAAAACATTGTTGGTTGCCACTACATTTTAATTTTTTTCCAAATGCTTGCTTTCTCCTATAAGCTTTAAAGAGACTGAAGCTGGAAGAAGGGCAGTCATTTCCTTCTGCACTTTGAGGTGAAATGATTGCCCTTTGATGGTCCAGCAAGGTACTAAAGGCTTGCCTTGGGCAGCCAGAAGAGAAAAAGAAATAAAGCCCTGGGGAAAGGGATGTTTTCTGCCAGGGAATTTCACTCAGAAAATCGGCCACAAGCAGGCACATGAATAATGATGGGGTTGGGACATGGACAACTGTTTATGCAGGAATATGGGAAATGAGCAGATCTTAACCAGTTTTAATTGTCTGCAGAGAGAAATTGTTCTTAATAACAGTATTTCCTGGTCTCAGGACATTTACATTCAGACTGCTCAGTTCCTAGCATAGGAACCGACTCCTGGTTCAGTTTGATGCACAGCAGTTTGTCCTTTTCCAAACTCTTTGGTACCAGGAGCTGTTCCGTGCCATTTTCAGGGGCTGTATGGTCAGACAGGACATTTGCAGTAGGAGCAAGCAAAAGGGCATTAACGAAGCACAACCACATAAAGCCGCTTGGTTTCATCAAAGAGGTTCACAGCATCACAAACTCGGGGGAAGGAACAGTGAAAATGCCTAATTTACAGTGAAAATGCCTGATTTGAGTCACTCCCAGACAAATACAGATGGAAACAGATGGGGAAGCTGACAGGGAAGGACAGGCTGGTGTCAGCTGCGTGGTTCAAGGTGCTACAGAGAACATCTCAGGTGCAAACCTCCCCTTCCCAGCAGAACCAGAGAAAGAGCAAAGAGCAGCAGTACCACAGGGGATGCCAATAGGAAAACTGGGAGCGAATGTCATAAATAAAGGTGGTACACGTTCTGCTGCCAAGGTCGTTAATAAAACTGCTACAGCTCCCTCTGTAACAATTTAGTTCTACATTTCTAAAGAGATGAGCGCTTGGGAAGTGCCTTCTGAGGTAACAAATGCCTGAGCCATTGGAATTATCTATTTGGAAGAAATAGCAGTGCAGAGAGAGACCTTTTAAACAAACTTTCAGTTGAGATTGTGAAGGTGTTGTACTTGGAGTGAGGAATGTTTAGAATGAAGATATTTACAATTCCAAGACTGATCATGCTGTTGTGACAGAGTCTATTCATGACAGAAAATCTCTCTCTATTTCTGTATAACCCTTACAGGTCAGCATGGTCAAACATCTTAAACTGCATCATACATGTACTTGACCATCTGACTATGAAATGACTGAATGAATAGACAAAAAAGGTAAAAAAAGAGCTAATTTCGTGGCAGTGTGCAATTTAAAAAAAAATTTTGTTTCTTTTTTTCTCCCTCTTTGTGCCACAGGCATTGTCATAAAAATATAATACAGAAGGCATAACATGCAGTTAAAAGTGCTTTTGAGACAACTGTTTTCCAACTCAATATACCAGTGCAGATCCAAAAATTACAACAGCATTGAAAGATTAGTCTAGAAGGGTAACAGAATCAGTCCTTATAAAACAGAGGTGGAAGGGGAACTGAAAATGTTTCTTAGCTATAAATGATATTTCTTCATTATACAAAGCAATTTTCTAACTTTGCTTTTTCTTTTGCTCATGACATAGCAATATATACTAAAACACCCTAATGAAAGGATCTAGCCTCACTATTTTAAGAACACTTAACATTAAAATTTCCCTGGAACTTGTCTTAGCATTAATATTAAAATTGTTTGTAAGACAAGAGAACATCTAGATTACAGTTATTTATTATCTACATTAAATTGCATTAGAAGAGAGAAATCAAAATTCCCTTTTTCCCCCAAAACTCCATAGAATGCCAGAGGATGACAAAAGCCTTGCACTAAACCAAATTGTTAAACTATTACTTATAATAAATTTAGGAATACTGCTGCAGATATGCTTTGCTCATACAGGGAGCTGATGTAATAGAGTTAAACCCACTGATAAATCCTCTAAATAAAACGCTTTCGTAACAAAGACCAAAAATCCCACCCCAGAACTGATCAATAATTGCATATTCTGTAGCTTCCCCTCTATTGTAAGGTTTCATTATTTTCAAGTCATAACTTTTCCAGAATCATTTTATACATGACCACATTTTAGTAGTTTTGTCTAATGAGCATCCTTCAACATCATAAAAGGAAAATAATGTAGAAGCTAAGGGACAGAAAAATTATACTTGTTACCTGAAAATACAAATTACCTTGAAATCCAATATATTCAGAATAGGATAATTACATAATGCAAAAGCAGGCAAACCAATAAAAATTAATTTTCAGGAACATCAAAACCCCCTGAAATGTAGTTACAATATTTGTTAAAAAAAAAAGAAAAAAAAAAAAAAAGAAAAAAATACTTTAAAAATGAATTTTAATTTGGGCATGAGATTACTGTGTACAAATCATTATTCACAGTTGCTGCACGATGTTCACTGTAAAGGAACAACTTCCAAGTGCAACTCAGCCTCATTCATCCCAAGGTAAGAAAAAGAAGAAACTGGGAGTCATTAACCACCAAATAATTAGCAGCATGTGTACAGTAGAGAGGCCATACAAGTACTAAAAATAATAACAAAAATATATAAAAAGGGTGTTCAGGTGACTACTACTGTAACTGTAATTCCATTGAGCAATAAAACAAAAGGAGAAGAGATTGAAATGGTCAAACTCAGAAGGAATGAGAAAAGACTGGGTAAGTAGGTAGATAAAAACCAAAGCATGTTTTTCCCAAGCAATGATATACAGCAGCAAATACTATGTAAGTTTTATGTGAACAGTTTTAAACTCATGGACAAGGGATATCTGTATTGCAGCCTAGTTAGTAAATGCTCCATGAGAAATATACATATTCCTCTTTTCCAAGATCTTAAAATTTCCTCCTCTGACAACCACTCTTCAAACACCTGTTTGCATTTGGTTCTGGAACTAATACTAGTTTGTGGTACAAAGTGGATAAAAGAGCTTTTATCATACAAAGATATAACCTGCAGATTATATTCAATTTCAAGATATTTATAACAAAGATATTTTTAGTTGAAAAAGAAAGCTCTCAAAAGACTGGCAGAATGCTGTGAAATTCCTGTTGTAATGCAATTGGGGAGCTCATTAAATATACCCCAGGAAATCACATGGAAAGCACTTATTGCAGGGTACTTGATAGAGTTTCCTGGTTTGTGCTGCCTCTCAGGGCTGCCAGGGCCTTCTCTTAGGCTTTTCAATCCTGCTCTACACCACAGTGGCTTTTTCTACTCAGCCTTCAGAAAATGCCAGTCAGGGGACTGAGTGCTATGGTTCCTTTATTGTCCACAACTGGACCATGGATGTACCTGAACCTTTTTTTAATTTGAGCAGAGGTTTGCTGTAGTGATGAGTTTATCTATTATAAACCTGCGTGTAAATGCAGCACTTGTGCAAGCTGCACGTGCACTTACATAAAAAACTGTTCATATTCAAAGGGTTTTCAACGGGAAGGGAATGTCAGGAGGAAGGTACAGCATCACAGGCACTTGAGCTGCAGGGGAACTCCTCCATAAAGAGGAATGCACTCTTCTACTCCTGAAATCTGTGACCTAAACACACACACACACTTCTGCACACAGTGGTGCTCACCCCCACACACTCCCCTCACACTGTGTCTCTCTCCAGCCTACTGGATATAAAGCTGGCAAGAACAACCTGGACCAGGTTTCCCAGAAAAGCTGTGGATGCCTCATTCCTGGAAGTGTCCTGAGCAGCCTGGAAGGGCTCTGAGCAGCCTGGTCTAGGGGAAGATGTCCCTGCCCACGGCAGGGGGTGTGGAAGAAGATTTAAGGAGTTTTAAGGTCCCTTCCAA